>CAJNJA010012753.1:0-38807 GCA_905231915.1 Symbiodinium necroappetens | reverse complement strand
CCATGCTTTGGGTCGGCGGCAAGCACACCGGTGAGTAACTGAAAAGCAATCGCCAGTTCCAAAAAGGAGATGGACTCGACCACATCACTGCTGGCATTTGCTTCATCGACCCACCGCAAACTAGCCCAAAACCAGTACAAGGGTTCAATCAATCCATAACCATAATTGTCGATTGTGTCGGAGGCCTCGACGGACGGGTCAAAAAAAACGATGAAATAAACTTGCTTTCCCCTTATCCGGACGTAAACTCCTTGCGATCCGGTTTTAACGTTTTGGAACTTCTTTTGACTACGGCCTCGACGTCCAGGGTGATGGTCTTGCCAGTCAGCGTCTTGACGAAGATTTGCATGGCCAAAGCAAGCTTCGAATTGATTGGAAAGGCTTTTGCGATCTTGGGACAAACTGTCCTGCGCTAGCTTGATAAAGAAGTGGGGTGGACACATTCACGCCAAGCGCTTCAAGTCGGTGCACCAAACGGCCCTGACCCACCTTCACTGAAAATCCACACCTGAGGTTGTTGCTGAGGTCCCGACTGCTTACCTTCTTCACTTTCACGCTGGACCTCTTGACACATCGAAGCGAGACCCTCAAAACTTCTCGACATGGCGAGACGGAGGGTTGGGGAGAGATTGTAGAGGTGGGGCCGCTTTCAAGCTTCTCAAGCCGAAGCAACATAGCCTTCCACCCAGTGCTGAACATACATCCTGCTTGAGTAGAATACCCGAGACCCTCGACACAACGCAATCCGCCCAAATCCCTGGACCTGAAAGCGAGCCGCAGCCAGGGATCAACATGCAACAGCCGAGCCCAAGGGATCGCATAACCTGGTACATCGATTGGTTGACCTTTGTGATAAACTCAGTAGAGCGCCTCCCTGTATCTTTGTACATATGTGCGGCATTGTATGCCCGATGATTGGATCCGTTTGCCCACTTGCTGCCACATTTGCTACCTGGGTTGTGTCGTCACGGACCTTGGGGGTGTGGAGCTGTCTTTGGGCCGGCGTGCCATGACAACTCTCTACATACAACCTTGGCAAGCCCGTAGACCCATACAAAACTCTGTGAAAGCCTGATGCCCTGTTCTGTGAACCCACGGACCCACCGCCCTCAAACCACCACGGCCTGCTTCACTTTCTTCACCAGCGTGGCATGCTCGTCGGGATCCTGCTTTCATGTCTCCCGGGCTTACCCAGGGTGTTGCAGTTGGGTCGTCGTCTGAAGTGCAGCTGTGGCGATTGCCATGGAATTGTGCATCCTGTTGATGCTAAGGAATTGACTTCAGAAAGCAAGCAGTCTCGTTGAGCGAGAGCGAGAACCCCGTGCCGTTGCGGGAAATTCCTTTGCAGATTTTCGGAATGAAATCTTTTTGACTGCGATAGCCGACCAGATGCGCAGCTTTGGCGCCCAGAACTCCTCGGCTTTCGAGGGCGTCGGGTGTGGGACGAGTTTGGGAGCAAAGACCTGGCTTTCCGAGATGACGACGAACAGAACACGCACCAGTACTACTGTTACTGCTCCGCCTGCTGCGGCTACTGCTTGTCTACTTCTGCTGCTGCTGCTTCAAGATTGCAGGGGGGGTGTTTCGAATCAAACGGTTTGGGAGCCCAGCTCCTATGCCCGGAGCTCTGGCCGACACTCGACTCGAAATTTGAAAACCCAATCACATCAAAAAGTGCCGGTCGTGGTTAGTCGTGCTTGTCGTGTGACGACCCTGAGTATTCTTGTATGTCTTCCTATCGTTCTAGGCACTCTCATGAATGCCTGTACTTGCGAAACATTGCTTTCACATGCTACTTGGCAGTTTTATATTGCAACGAACAGCGTGGCAGCACTCTCGGGGCGAAAGGATTTGGATCGTGACGGCGCGAGGTGGCTAAACCTGAAGCACAGCAATATCCATTGCTTGGCAGTGTGGGAATCATGCTCCCGCCAAGGGCCTGTGCTCATTTTTGGGTCGTGTCACTTGCGCTTTTTTATCCGTGTCACTGGCCTCTCAATCTCTAGCCCCTTCATGATCAATCTTTCCCGCCTTCCGCAAATAACAAATAGTTGATCCGGCGAACAACCAGGCAATATGAGGGAGCATCATTTGGCAGATCACAGACTTCGCAGTTCAACGTGCCTGCGGGTCCTGCAGTTCCCCAGCAGCCCCTGCACCCTACGTTCCTGTGACTCTTAATGACCTCTTGCAACCTGCAGTCCCCTTGCAGCCCCACTTCCCTGTAGCTGTTGGAGTCCGCAAAGCTCCAACCATCTTCCCAAAGCCAATTTTGCCCCAAAGTTCAAAGCCAGCCAAACTCTCGCACACAGAGGGATCTTCTCGCACCCTTCTCGGGTGGACAGGGCTTTGAGTGCTTGGTGCTAGGTGCTGTTTTGCGGTTTGGCTCACTGGCAACGGCAAAGAAAAGCTTCATGCCTACTGTTCTTCCCTAAGCACTCATTCGTGGCCAAGACCGAGCCCGAGCCTGGAGCACTGGATGCTGAAACGGGCTTTGGAGTTCAGGGCCCTGTAATACTTCCGAAGGGGACCCGTGCCCGAGTGAATCCTAACCTCCCTCCAGCTTCTCGGATCCTGAAGTCTAGGCCCCAGCCACCGCCCCAAGATTCTGCGACCAGAGCCGTTGTGCAGAAGCTTCAGAACATGTTGAACCGCTCAAAAAAAAAACCCGAATTTCCTTTGAATGGTCAGACCCCTAATTCAGTTCGCTACCCCACAGTATCCGAAATCCTACATCACTATTGGACCTCGTTGTGTCATCCTACGTCCTGAATCGCCGGGCAAGTTTTGGACTAAATTCTCCAGCCTAGATCTCAACAATTGGATCGAGCGTCTCACTTCGTGGATTTCATCCCGGAGGCGCAGGATGCTGCCTTGCTGAGCCAACCTCAGGGTGATCGACAACTGCAGTGACGTCTCTGGTTCAGAAGGGTGGCCACCAAAATCAACAAAAAAGCAATCAACACCACAAAAAAAACCAGTCGGCATTCCTTGAGTGATTCGAGCCTCGCTGTCGCGGTCGGGCAGCAGCAGAGAAACCGTGAGAGCAAGAGCAACCGCACCACCACCACCACCACCACCACCACCACCACCACACCAATCCAGCCCCCCCAACAACAGCGGCAGCAGCAGAAGTCAGAAGCAGCAGCAGCAGCAGCAGCAGCAGCGGCAGCAGTAGCACCGCATCCCAGCAGCAACACCATTATCGCCATCACCATTATCAACATCATCGGCATGTCTGTCATCGTGACCGCCGCCGGCGACATCAACGAAAGTCGCAGTGTGAGAGTGCGAGAGTAGGCTTTTGGACTGGGATTGGTTGAGTATAGGGCTTGTCACTGGGTGAATTAAGTATCAAGTTCCAGT
Organism: Symbiodinium necroappetens; assembly: GCA_905231915.1. Lineage (NCBI taxonomy): Eukaryota > Dinophyceae > Suessiales > Symbiodiniaceae > Symbiodinium > Symbiodinium necroappetens. Next base: position 35,441 of record CAJNJA010012753.1, on the reverse strand, counting down.
TGAAGAGTCGAGAGCACTCTTCAAGAGCAACTCACCCAGACCAACAGCACCGCAGAGGGTCCCAACATGACTCATGGCACCAGGCAGATGACAAAAGAGATAGGCCCGAAGCCTGGCATCTGACAAAGCGGAAGGATACAATCACAATAGCATAAAATGATCAGAAAATCAGCACAATCCAAACAAGGATTTTTCAAGCCAAAGGTGCTACCAGCCATGATTCCGTGGTTCCAGGCGAGTTCGATCAACCCCTTTTCTGCATTCCAAACCCGGGCCGAAACCCAAAATAAAGGTGAGCCGACGGATGAGCTCTTTCGGCGGCTAACGGCTGAGATGTATCCCTCCAGCTAAGTAGCTCCGTCTCACAGAGCTGATCCGCTTCTTCCACGTTGGCCTCCCGGAAACTCACCCGAAACCCAATCCGCGGTTGCGGTTGCCCCCGTTTCTGTGCGGTTGCTGTTGCTACTGCGGCTGCTGCTGCTGCTGCTGCTGCTGCTGCTTCTGCTGCGACTGCTAGTGCTATTGCTGTTGCTAGTGCCCGCACAGATCTGCTATTGCTCTTACTTTTGCTGTTGATACTGTTGTCATTGCTGCGGCAACTACAGTTGCAATTGCTATATGGCGTTGGCTATGGCTATTTCTATTGCTGCTGCTACTGCTACTAGCTAGAGCTATTGCTACTGCTATTGCTATTGCTATTGCTACTGCGATTTGCATTGCTATTGATATTGCTCTTGCTATCGCTACTGAGTTATGACGCTGCCACTGCCACCGCCACTGCAACTGCTACTGCTACTGCCACTGCCGCTTCTACCGACTGCTACTGCTACTGTTAGCGCTATTGCTATCGCTACCGCTTTTGCTGTTGCTGGCAACTGTTATTGCTGTGATTGGTGCTGGTGCTGGTGGTGGTGAATCGAAGGTGTTGTAGTTTGAAGTCGTTTGCTGTGCTAAGTTGCATGCTGTATAGCTTTTGCTGGGCACTTTCATAGACTATTACTTGTTGGGTATTGGCCGCATCTGTGGTCGAAATGGTGGTGGTGTCGTTTATTGTTTCGTCAATCGTCCCGTCTCCTTCCGCCTCGCTGCGGCTCTCGAGGTCCCGGGCGCATGCCTCCAGAGCAGCAGCCTCATCCATAAGGACCAAAGAAAGCTTATATAAATAGGGTGACCGGCAAGAAGAACATGACTGGCATCTGGGCATGGAGCAGTCTCCGGTGACTGTCGGCATCCACGTCTGAGGATTCTTTAGGCGCGTGCCACGGTCTCCACAAACAACCATCGGAATACTTGCAACAGCAACGTCACCAACAGAAGGCTGAGAAGACCAAGAAACGACATGAAAAGACAGTAGCACACGTGGCGTACGCTGTATTGAAACGCTATAAACTCCGTGTATGAACAACTGCAAAGCAGTGACTGAATCGGGACCACCACCACCACCGACGACGACTACTACGACCACGACCACAACCACAACTACAATCACGACCACGACCACGACGACGACGACGAAGGATGACCAACGATGACCACGACTACGACCACCACCACGGCGACAACGGCAGGAGAATCACGAATACAAGACAAGTTCCACTACCACTTCCACTTCTACTTCTATCCAATTCCACTTCTACTGCGCTACTGCTATTTCTACTACCTCTGCTACTAGCTTCCGGTCCGCTTTAAGCTAGGGCGTGGCTCCAGGAGCCCCGAAGTTGCCTCGGCTCGAAGCTCACGCGTTGCCTGCTGGCGGCTTTGGCAGAGAGCGATGAGGTCGGCTTCCTCCACCTGAAAGGATCGGGTCAAAGGCTTTTGGGGATCGAAGACTGCGGCTTCCGTAATGTGATTGGCCTTCGCGGCAATTTGACGACAGCCATCCCAAAGCCCAACCCCCAACCACAAACAATAGACCTCAAACTGACGAAGTAGAGCACTTTCGTTGTCCATCTGCAAGGCATGCGCAACCGCTGCTAGGTCCATCAACGTCAGCCCATCCTACACCCTACTTCTGTGGGGTACCAGTAGCAGAAGGATCGCCTCGAGCATGGCCTGGGTCACCCAAAGCTCATCCAAGCTAGGGCCTTCCTGCACAAGGCTGCACGGAGGATTCAGATGACCAGGTTTGTGATAAGATTCGATTTCATGCGTGCCGACTTGGAGGCTGCGGTGTTCTCCGACTTGCCACGATGAACCCCAATGCAATCTCGGTCCTGTCAACCTGTCCAAGAGCTTCAAGGCTTGGAGCCCATAGCGAATCCATAATAGCCTAGACAAGCCAGAAATGATCGAAAATTTTCCCGGAGCCTCCGAGGGCTTCGCTTTCATGACGGCGAGTTCCTGAGTGGTCGACGCTGGCTTCTGACCGGGGTTTCGGCCGCACTGCCATGTGCCTGGGAGCCCGAGCCCAACCTCTGCGCTGCTCGCTCACGCCCCGAATGTTCACAGCTCCGAATCCCAGAGGAGTGGACCCGAAAGACCGAATGAACTTCTCTGGATCCTCCTGCTGCCATGACTGCCCCTAGAAGCAAAAGCGAAAACGCGCAAAGCCCCAAGACGTTGTCGAAAAGCCCATTACGTCTGGAATCCTACCTAAGTTGTCACCCACGAAACACTAACTCATGACCCTAAACATGGTTTTGGAATAATGAACGCAGGTTGAAACCCTAGGCCCTACGGTATGGAACCCGATGGGACTCGGCCAGGCATCACTCTCCCATACGGAGGAAGCGTTCTTGGCCTCGCGCCAGGCACCACGCAGCGATTCCAGGCGCCTTCTCTCGTCTTTCAGGCTTTGGGTTTCGGGCGGTAGGAGTGGGGCGATCCGCTTGTGGTGTAGTTCGGGCTGTTGGCGTGCTGGGACCTGAGGCTGCCAAAGCGTCGGAGCAGGACCTACAGAATCGGAAGCTGCGGCGTCCTGCGGCCCTCAAACCAAGCCCCGTCCCAGGAGATCCCGGCTTCGCCTGCTTTGGGCGCACAGCTCAGTACTGGCGTTCATGGAGGACTCCTCACGGTGGGATCCAAGAGTTGAGCTGGGCAACGACAGTATAGCTTTGCTGCTTTCAGGCCTCGTATCAGCAGGCCTCCTCATGTATCGGCGGGCCTCCTGATTCTAGAACAGTCCCTGCGAAGCCTCCTGCCTTGCTAGGCTGCGGCCGGAAAAGCCCCCTTCGTCTGGTCCTCGAGATGCCTCGCCTCTTCACGGAGCCGCTGGAGCTCCTCCTGCTGTCCCTCCTCAGGGCTTTGGGCCGCTGGAACTGGTGTTCGGGCGGAGGTACGGCTTGCAAGCAGCACGAGTTGCGCAGCGCATTCCTGTCGAAGCGTGCTCAACCGAACTGAAGCCCTGCCAGAAACCCGAAAAAATTTGACACGAACGAGCCAAGTCTAGAATTTGCGAAGCGAGTTCCTTCTTGAAGGATTGACCGCAAGGTCTAGCAAGCCCCCCAGCCTGTTGCCGCAGGGCCGCCGACTCACCATCGGCACGTAGAAGGTCGTCTGCAATGGAGGCCTGCTCTAGAAGCAGGCACAGCATCCGTCAGCCGTCACAATGCCTCAATCGCAGATCCCCAAAGTGGGTTTTGCAAACTTGGAAGTATCCCCTACTATCCCCTGCCCTGGTCTACACCTCCTCCAACAGCAAGCGGAGCTCCGTGGCAACCTGTCGCAAGACTTGCGTTCTTGAAGGCTTGGCTTCAACATGGAGACTCCGCCTGCTAGCTTAAGGGCCTTCAGTAGGACCTTGGAGTTTGGAGGCGCTTGGTGTTACCCGCTCGTCTGGCCGTGCGCTTCAGGTTGGTAGCTGAGGAGCGTGCGACTGGACTCATCGACGCAGCCGTCCTAAACTAAACCCAAAACCCCCAAACAACACCACACACCGCCCGCTCACCCAAAACCCCCCGAAACCCAAACTCCCTGAACCCCACCCCCCGCATTCAAAAGAACTCCTCTGGCAGTTGCCTCGCCGCCTCCGCTGTCCGAGGCCAAGGAGAAAGGACCCAAGCCGAGCCTTTGCCTCAAACGCGGAGACATGGCAGGCTCTAGTAGCCGTAAGATGCCTGAGAAAGAAACGTGTAGCAGATGTACACCACAAGGCCTCTTGTAATGCTGTTCGGGGGCTTATTTCATGACCCCAGACATGCTCACGACCCCAACATCACCATCCGAGTTTCCTTCGAACTCCGAGCTCCAGGCACTGCTGACGAATTGAGGCACGAATCAAGGGGACTCCAAGCACTGGGAGTTTATTGAAAGCTGCGTGGCTTTATTGCTGTCCTATACATAAGGCACATAGATAAGGGCCCCCTCCCAAATGTCTAGGACTCCCATGTCAACGAAGAACCTAGGCAAGCCGTGTCACAGCTTGGTCACCACGCCTCGCCAGAGCTGCGACTTCCTTGCTCTTCGGGGGCTTCCGACTTATACGTCCAGCCGTTTTGGGGGGTTTAGCGGGATTTGTTGCTCATCTTCATGCCCTCGGAAGACTTGCCTTCGGGCAAAGTAAGTACCATCACACCTTTGCAGTAACTCTGACTTCGAGGAGCATCTGCCGTTCGGGACTTTCTCGTGTCCGATTACTCACAAAACTCTTGAAGCCCATAAAGCTCCGGGCGACCGCCGCGCCACGGCTAGCCGCTGTCGGAGGGCTGCGGTGGAGGCCAGGAGGTCGCTCCTGTCCAAGATCCCCCAACAATCAGTTGAAATCCTACTTTCCCCTTCAGGGAACTCTCACTCAGCACATTCCACATGCAACTCCTGGCCTCAGTTGCTCTGCCGCAGCCAGCTCGCGGGTGAGGTCCAGCGACGCCCGCGGATCCATTGCGAATTCACCCCAGATGGGTTGCTGTGTTTGGGATGGTTCAGGTCTCGGTTTGAATGCTTAGATTTGGGATCCCCATGGCATCCAAAACGCGACGAGCGTGTTTGTGGCTGAGGCTTTGGATCCCAAAGCTCTGAATCTTTGTGCGTTGAAAGCTATGCTGCTTCTGTGCCCTTGCAAGCTTGTCGTTCCCCAATCCATATCAAAATTCAAACAAGCCGCACAAGAAGTGTCTCCTTTGACCAGCAGAGCCTACGTGCCTGTAGCCGGGGTGGCTCACGCCATTAGGAGAAGCTCGAGAGTCAAGCGCAAAGCAGCAGAAGGCATGCCATTCAGGCAAACTAGAAAACTCCGACGTTCAGGCCCCCCGTGCCTCATGGCACGAAGGACGACGGCCAGAAAACATGCTGCTTGAACATTTTAGCCTAAACTCACGCCCGACGCGAGGAAAAGATGTCCAGAACGGGCCCTCCGGGACAGTCCTCCATCATAGGACCGGCACTACAGGAGATTGACGAAGGCCACCTGCCAAGTGTTTGGCAATCACTTGCAACTTCAAAGTGCTCGCCCAGCTTCATGACGAAAGCCCCGGTCGAAGTGGGCTGGACTGAGGATAGGTGACGACTGAACGAGCCCTTGTCTACTGAGTCTACTCGCCGACTGCATCTTTTTTGCAAAGAGCGTCTGCGTTCTTCTGCGCAGGGGAGAGATTTCCAAGCTGCCCCCGGGAAGATTGAAAGATTGAAGGGGCCGGCCGTGCAAGCACTGCGTGTCTCCAGGTAGCCGCGTGCACTGCACTCCCGGTAAATCCAGCACTGAGCCACAGATCCTTGCGCACCGGCGTCAAAGCCGTGCACTTCAATCTGGGCATGGCTGCTCAAAACTTCTGAATTTGAGGGGTGCTCGTCAAAATTGTGTAGGTGCAGTCACAAGCTCACACAGAGGCAGGCGGGCGATCTCAGTCCGTGTAAGCGCCCTGTGTCTTGGGAATGCTGTTCTGCCCATCTTCGGCCTGGTCGTGCTCTGCCCCTGCCCTTTGGCTGTTCATGTGGCGCATGCCTCCGCGACGTGTCTGCTGCTTCTTCTGGCCCTTGCTGAGAATGCACGGCGGACACGAGAATACGGCGATGGGCAGGTCCGGCTGGAAAACCACCTTCAGTACTTCCTGCTCACCGGACCAAGCCTCCATGCCAGTCAGGGGCACAGGCTCCCACGAGTCAAGCATGACAAGGTCACCTTCCTTGAGATTGCCTGCTTTGACATAAATGCCGCTGCATGACACAGCTTGTGGGTCGGGGACAAGCACCAAGTGATCTGCGGTCACTCGCAGGGCTGCATTCCCAGCTTGTAGGTCAAAGCCTGCGGTCTTCTTGAACACCTCAGGTGCTGCGGCAACTTCCAGAATGGTCTCGTTGTCCGCAGCCACAACACGAGAGCCTTTGACCAGGTCCTTCCCCATCAAGAAGAAATCGATGTCACAACTTCGTGTGCGGAAAATGGCGTCTGTCACGAAGCAGTGTGGTTTCACGGAGAACCAGGAGGATTGGCTCAACACCGACGAGGCACAATCATCCACCACCATGAAGCCCATCCGCTCCGCAGGGTCGGAGTCCTGGCTTGAGGAAGCCTCCATTCCACTTGGGTTCATCGTTGCAAAAGCTGCGCCTAATGTTGTGGCACCACCTCGCTCCTCCCTCAAACTCTGAGGGTGGTGTGCCACAGTCCTGCAACGCTCCCTCAAGGTTGCACTCTCGACCAACAGGCGCTGATTCTCCGCCGTTTTGCGGCTTAAGTCCGCCTCGGCTCTGTCGAGCCGCAGCTTCATTTGCTCGCATCGCTCTTTGTAGGTTGCGTTCTCGACGAGCATCGCGCGAAACTCCGCTCCATCCAGCAAGGTCTCTGGGGGAAATGCCGATGGACTTCTCTTGCTTTGCGTTCCGGCTTGGACTTCTCTTGCTGGGCACGTGCTCTCCTTTCTCAGCTCGCCAAGCTCGGCCTTGGCCATGGCCAGCTCCTCGGAAAGCTCTTCGCACCTCTGCTGGCACTTTGCCAGCTCCTGCACCCGCGAGGGCTCCTGGGATGCCAGTGGCTCACCGGCTGCGGTGCCATCCCGGAAATCTAGAGGGAGCGGCCAAGTGCTCCAAGCAAGACGGAGACAAAGCGAATCCGGATGCTGATGCCCTGCTCCTTCGAGCAACATCTCTCGCAGTTCAGGGTCGCACATGTCAGAAAACTCTTTGCATCTGCGCCAGACAGGGTCGGTTGGGAGACGGTGCACAGTTGCGAACTGTTGCAGCCAGGTGGTGAGGGCATCCTTGGCATCTTCTGGCTCCCGCTTGGCATTCGGCACCGCTGGGAAAAACTTCAACTGGTGCCCACGCTCACACACACCCTCCAGAACTGTCCCAGGCAACTCCAGCATGAAAGACCGAATGCGCAAGCCTAGCAAGCACGAAAGCTCGTGAGTTCTTGTTTCCCATGACATGCCTTTGAGCTCGTCCTGATAGCGGCGCTTTTGGCCAGCAGCCCATTCCTCTGCAAGCGGTTCCTGCGAGAGACGGTCACGAACGCAGGCGATCAGCACCAACTCGATGGTGTCTAAGTCCACCACAAACCTGAAGTTAGCTGTTGCTCCACGATTCGCTCCAGAGTCCCGAGCAAAGAAGACTGCCCGGTTGCGGCAGGAGAGTGTGTAGGCGCACAGCTGCAGGAGAGTCTCCAGTTTCGCATTGGGACCCATGCAGTAGAGCGGCCATAGACGATCCGACGGCTTCGGGCCGACCGGCTGCATTTTGGGTGGCAGACTGCGGGAGACCCTTAGCTCGAGCCTGTGCTGCGTGCAGTCTTTGGCATGGATGCCAGCCTTGCCCGCACAACGGCCAGTTGCGCCCTCCCTAACACATCCCTCCGAAATAGGCCTGAGCTACGCATACCATGGCTCGTCATCTGCTGCAGCTGGCATCGAAGCTAAGCGCGAGCAGGAATGCCCTCAGGCATGAAAGCTATCAAACCGAGGTCTCGACTGGTTGAACACTGTGCAGTACAGAAGTGGAACGCGATCAACATGCTCCGCGGGCTTTAGCTGCATGAAGCTGAATGCCATGCATTCCAGAAACTGTCGATTCGAGGTCATATTTTCAACGGATGGGGCGTTCAAGATCACGGCAGAGATGTGAGATTCGTCATCCCGGGCCATCTCAACCTTCTCCGGCCCGCCGAGATCACATGTGAGCACACCCGGATTCTAAACACCATGATCTATCTACAGTCCAGACCTGAATCAGGGAGGTGAAACAAGAGCTACTCAGGAAGGAGAGGGCGGGACACTTGCTTTGGGCTTTGCGGTATGTAAGCTCAATTTTTTGTCTGCTCACTCAGCAAGCTGAGGACCCACAACAACAGGCTGAGTAAGCTAAGCTTCCATAGTACATCAGCGTCAGCCCAGTTCAACCTACTTGGAGGGGTTTCCGACGGGTCTCCAGATCTGGTCTTGTTGATTTTGATTCCGGGATGAGGAGACCCTATAATAAGGACACTGAAACGCAAGCCATATCGCGCGCTCTGTGTGTCTCTTTTTTTCCCAGAGGGCATCTCCTCTCTGTGGGCTCGGCCCTCGGAGTTTCCGGGTCTCGCTCGGCCCTGGGAGGCCCCACTTGTTTCTTCCGGCTCTTCTTTTCGGGGGAGAGCCACGCCGCGGCCCATCGCGCTCTCTCTTGTGGCTTCCTCCTGCTCTTTGTCAGCTATTAAAAGCTCCGTAATCAGGCCCCAAAAAAGTTCAGAAACCAGATAGGTCCATACTTCCCTTCTGTGTATCCTTCTTAAAGTGCCATGCAGCATCCCTCGGCCTATCCGGGAAGAAAGGAACTGGCAGGCAGGCTCTCGGCAAGGCATGCGGGGGGGGCAACTCCGTGCAATTGAAGGTTTTCCAGAGCACCGTCACCCAAAAGAAAAACCTTGTCTTTAATATTCATAGAGGATGCGGATGGGGCTGAAGGCTTCGGGCTGGGGGCACTGACGGTATGGCCTTGGCTGTATCAGACAAGCATGTTTTCCTCTACGACCAGCCAAGCCCGGAGGCACATTAAGACGGGCTCGGGTAGTTGCAACTGCCTGAGAGGGCTGGGGGACTCCTTACTCAAAGCTCGAGGATCCTCTGTTAGGACCTCTCTACTTCTTCAGTGCCTCAGGGCCACCCGGGAGGGAGGGGCCTGAGCCATCAGCTGGTTCAAGGGTTTCGGCTTCCTGCAGATCCCTCTTCTTGACAGAGAGGGCGTGGAGCTTCAGAGTTTCATGGAGGGGCGACCCCAGAGTCTTCGGCTGGAAAGCTCGTGCGAAGGAGATCTTACACCTCAAACAATGCACTGATCCTGCATCTTGTACTCTCTCTGAACTCTGAACACCCTGGGGCCCCTGCGCAAGTGGAAGAAGTCTGGGTTGAATCGGTCACGCAAGAGTCTGGCCTGGCGCCTCCTCAGCGCTCTGAAGCTAAAACCCATTGGCTCGACCTGTGTTTGACAACAAAACCATTCCGCGGGGTTTGGGGGACCTCGTAAGTCAAGACCCAAATTCATCGTCGGCCCTTGACCCGAGGCTAAGCAGCCCACTGCTCCGTCACGTGGTTCTCCGGCGCTGTTGGCGGCCAGGTTGCCGACCTGATGTTAGTCGTTGCCTCTTTGCGCCGCCCCGAAACGATCACTGAAGACTCGTCTGTCCGGGGTTGTCGCTTTGAGACCTGGGGTGGTGCCGCTTTGTTGAGGTGTGGGGTCGTCTGTGGGGCTGCCAGAAGAATGCTTCTTGCAGCAGCATTTGTGGCAGCCAACGCAGTAAAGCCAGCAGTACATGGCCCATCCAATACCAACCCGCACGAGACTTCCGACACAACGCCAGGGCTGGGGCTCGTCCTTGTACGCCCGAAGCCGCCGAGCCTCTGCAAATCGCTAAAGCAACAGCAGCAAAATAGCCCCGGGGCTCCGAAAGTCTTCGAAGATCGCAGACTCAAAGCCACAAGAACACGAACCAAAAACTCATGGAAAGCCCTCCGAGCCTTCACCTCATCTCCGGTGTAGGTGCGATCCTGCTGCATTGACGGGCTGTGGTTGGGGTTGTCGTGGGTGCCGCGTACTCAAACTCGGAATGCAGAAGACGTGTTGAAACAACAAAACCACCAGTTGTCCTTCCCGCGTACTTAACTGAGCGATCTGTATCTAGGATTGACAAAACTGCCGATGTTGCTGCAGCACAATTTAAAATATTCTAACTGCACATTGCGAAAGCCTCTGCAGCTCAACAGTAACCACGATATCAGGGCACTGGAAAGCCGTCCACTCTTGCTGTTGGCATTTTTGCCACACAACTCCGACTTGCAGGCAAGTCGGAGTTCACGATATTCAACGCTGGGCTGGGCCTCCACCAGCGCTAGCGCCTGGCAGGGAGCAGCAGCTTCGACATTTTTTGCTTCGGCTTGCTGTTCTCTGTTTACGAGGCCGGCTTTCCCAACTTATTTGCGATTTGCTCTACCGGGACTCTGCCGTGAGGATGTACTATTCACAGGATTGTAATCATGGTGCCCTCTGTTTCGGAACAGGGTGCACCCCCTTGGATGGAGAACCTCTGCCCATCAGCATCCCAAGACCCAAATAGGTTGGCTGTAAGTCTACCTCCTAACTTTCCCAACTCCCAAACGTCCCAAGCCCTGAGAAGGCAAGGGGCAGCGCAGGACCTGGCTCTGCTCGTACGAGGAGACGGCGGCCATCGCGCGATGGCCTGGCCTGGGAGCTCCGACTGATGTTGTTCCCCTCTGCGCAAGCGCTGCGTCTCTGGGCTTCTTGGCCCCAAACTCGCACTGCCCAGGCCTTAACAGAGCCGCAAGCTCAACGAAAATCCGAGGACTTCGCCAGTGCTGGTCCTGGGGCCCGGAAGCGGAGGCCGTTGGCGCCGGCACGAGCCACTGCACGCTTCGCTTCGGCGCGAAGGCCCAATCGAGTCGGGTTCCAGACAGGACGACAACGGGTCCGTTGGGCCTTTGTGGTGTCGGATTCACTGGGTTTGCTGACCGCCGGAGACAAGTACATGACAGTACAGAAGTGGAGCCAGTTAACATGTTTTCAAGCATTGCAGCGGCTACAGAAAATTCAAGCACTGCTAGCACATTCTCACATCTCATGATTTTCCGTACCTCGTCATTAAGGTCCTCACGAATGATGCAAAAGAAAACACGGGCTGCGAAGGAAGGTCACTGGGTCTTGCGGTGCCCATCTTTCCCTTTGCTCCACCAGACCGGAAAAACTCCGAACACCAAGCATCGCCTTGCACCAAATGGGCCTGAACCTCAAGCCTTGCGGGATTCGGGGTTTTGGGGTTCAGGGCTCGAGCACCGTCAAGAGGCAACGCCACAACGCACCAGCTTTTGTTCTCCGTTGCGATTGGAGCTCCGCGGCCCCCGGTTTCCAGACTGACCGGAATCGATGCGGCACGCGCGGTACCGGATGCGGTTCAAGGAGGGCTTCGAGCTTAGGCTTGTGAGTGGGCACGGGGGGCTTTTCTAGATGTGGCACCTCGTCTAAGCTCTTGTCGTCCAGTCGGTCATGTGCTTCGGTACAACGAGGATTTAGGATTCGTCATACTGGACTGCAAGAGTGCGGGGTTTGTTTAGGGCTAACTCGCTAGGCTCGGGAGGGGCTGGGGAGGGGGTGTCTCAGAGACTTTCGGCATGGGGCAAAAGGCTCTGTGAGCATTACGGTCTCTGTTCTGGATGCTGTCAGAACATTGAGCCTGTCTTTGCTCGAGTTGAGTTTGGTAATTCCGCCACCAATTTGGACGTAGACTGCCCCCTGTGATCTTCTGAACTTCGTCTTGTGCTTGGGCTGTGGGGAAAGGAAAGGCAGTGGCTCCTTACCGCTTCAATTCGTTCATCTTCACTTCGGGCTCAGTCTGACCTTCCTTGAGCTCGTAGGTGTAGAGGACGACCTCTACAGGACTAGGCAAAGGCTTAAAGGCGCTTGGACTTCAGTGGTTTGTTGCAGGGCTGGGATATGCCACGTAGGGACGAAGGCATTGGTCTTGAGCGGGTTTGGGGACCCACGCCTGGGCTTAAGCCGGCAATGCTTCAGTGTGAGGGGGAGTGGGGTATGCGTGATCCAAAGCACTTCAAAATCCAGGCATTTCAATCCAGCTGTGGGCGTATGCACCTCTAACAGGGTGGACAGCTCCCCAAAGACCATCCACGCTAAATCCTGATCCGACCTCCCAAACCGCAGGGTTTTCCCTGCGATCTGTGAGCTGAGAGCTGGACAGACTTCTCCTGGACGGCCATAAGCATGAAGGAGGGCCTGGGTAAAGTGGCTCAGAATCTCAGGCTTGACGGCGGTTCCGCACACATCCTAGTTTCGGGCCGAAGCCATGTTGTTTTTTGGGAGTCGCGGCCGCGACAGTGTGCAATGTCGCTTGGCTTCAGGATGAGCTTGGGGCTGTCCGGGCTCGGGATCTGATCTTGTGACATCCCTGCAACTCCCCTGCCAGGCCCTGAGACCTACAAACTTTTCCGAGGGCTTCACGTCACATCGAACTCCGCCAAGCCATTGCCTAAGACCAAAAAGGGAGAGGGGCTTCTGGTTCTAGGAATGCTGGCTGAAGGCTTTGCTTGTGGCTTTGGATTCCTGCATGGCACCGGGTAGAAAAATGCCCTTCAGAACGAGATCACTCTGCCGGTGGGCTCCGACGGTGCTTTCTAGGGGTCATGCAGAAGCGAAGCTGGGCCCGAAAAACGGAGCCACGAACCTCAAACCTTCCGAAGGCTCCTTGCCCCTTCGACAAAGCTCCCAAAGAGCTCGGAACCATGTGGTCCACTGGGCTTCAAACAGGCTCCCGTCACCGAGCCCGGGTTGATGATGAACTTGCCACCGAGCTCCGTGATGCTGCTCCTTCCGGAAATGATCGCAGCGGCAAATGCCACCCCGAGCATCCACGGAACAGAAGCGCTTTGTCGTTTCGGGAGCGATGGAAGTTTGAGGCCGAAGAGCTTACCCGATAACACAAGAACCCAAGGGCAACTCCCAAAGGAAGACTCCCATCTCTGATGCCAGTCCTGTGCGTGTGTCCGGTGACGAGGATGTCAACACCCAGCCGGCCGGCGAACTTCACCAAAGAGTTGTTGTCACCTCAGCCCCGACCCTTGATGTTATGAGCTCAGGGCCACCGTGAGGGACCCTCACAACAGGCGCTGCCAAGCCCTTGCCCTGGGGCCCGCACCCCAGGGCACCACTTGATGCCCATGAACAACGCCCACCTTGAACTCACCAACGGAGGTCACCTGCCAATAGTCTTCCTTTCTCGCTTCCGTGTGTCTTTTTTCTTTGAAGCAGCTTGAGCTAGTTGAAATGCTGCTGCGAAGGAGACCCTGCTTTTCAAGGCTCCTTCCTGTAGTGTCTGTCCGGAGGTCGTGAGCGAAGGCTTCCCCTTTGAGGCATAGTGGTGGTCCTCTTAGCCCGCCGAGCGGCGCAGGTCTCCGGGAAGTTGAAGTCGTGGTCTGCATCGCCGCACACGATGTGGCAGTCCTGTGGCATAGATGAGAACATCAGAAGGCGGAAAGGCCGCTTTCCCGATGTTTGGGGTGGACTCCCCGCTGCGGACGGTGAAGGAGAAAGACCGGCGGGTCCTCGCCGGCAATCATGCGCAGCTGTTCGGCGACGGACTGGGAACCAACCTAGGCCGCCCAAGACTTCAAGAAGTTCCGATGGCCCGAGTGCGACGAGCCCAAACCGCACGACATCTGTCAACACCCACGACACCCACCTCGACCGAGAGCCTAGCACGATATCGACTCCCTGGGAAAGTAAACACCACCATCATTATCTTCTTCTTCATCAAGCTGCTCACAACTGAGTGAGAAGACATACATTTCTACAGACAGAATGACCTGGAGATGCAATCTAGCTTCAAGTCGCTCCGGGAAAAAATTCCAACCTCGTCTCCGCAGTGCTTTGTGAGGTACGGACTCGCATGGAGTCGGAAGCCAAGGACCGAAAAAAACCAGCCCGAAGCCTCAGCTTCCCAACCCGATTCCCTCGGCGAGAGCCGGGCATTCCCAGTGCACAGCACCACACCGATCCTTGGCTTCCAGGCCGGTTCGAAGACTAAAAAGTATTTTACCCTGAAATCTGCCCTCCATGTGGACGCGAGATTCCGCCAAACCCAGCCGGCTTTTCTCACGCGAAGTCCCTGCTTCCCATGTTCCGGCCAAGCCACTTGTCGGTGTTTAGCAGCTCCTTGAAGCAAGAGGGTACGTCCGACTTCCTCGGCCAGCCGGGTCACTGCACGACTTCTGCAGGTCACGCCCTCCAACTTGCCACCCCTCCGGCAACCAAAGGCCAAAACCTCTGCGGCGTATGGTAGTCGCCGATGAGAAGAACCTTAGCCCAAGAAACACCCAGCAGAACAAGAACAGCAGGAGTGGCCTGGTCAAACCCGCTGTCATGCTCAGAGTCGTAGCGAATCTTTGCCACATGAACATCACCCTTGCTGTAGGCACGACGAAACAAGGTGAAGAAGTCGTATTGGTGGTAGTAGGTGGTACTTCCTTGCAGCACTAGAAACAGCAGCAGCAGCAGCAGCAGCAGCAGCAGCAGCAGCAGCACTAGCAGTAGCAGTAGCAGTAGCAGTAGCAGTAGCAGTAGCAGTAGCGGTTGCAGCAGCTGTAACAGCGTTGCAGCGGTAGTAGCATCTGTAGCAATGGCAGGCGCAGAAGCTGCAATAGCCGGTGTCGCAGCGGTAGTACTGTAGTCACAGTTGTAGTTGTAGTAGCACAAGTAGCAGTAGTAGTAGTAGTAGTAGTAGCAGCAGCAGCAGCAGCAGCGGCAGCAGCAGCAGTAGTAGTAGACACGAGCAGACAGTATCGATAGAAACGGAGCAAACACCCATCAGCACTGAGATGATGACGAGTTTGCCGAACTCAGTCATGTTCGGCGTCTATGCACGGAAGTAACTAAGCACGCCCGAGTCTGCACCACAAAAAACCCTGGGCAGCTCAACTAGTTCCGGTGCGGAATGCGGACGGTACGGCGACAGACTTTCCGTGTACTGATCTGACTGGTCTGACTGGTCTGCTTGCATGTAACCTGAGAGCAATGCGAGGCGCGGCGAGAGTTGAGAACTCTTGAAAACAGAGTCTTGACTCTGCAAGCCTACAACGCAGTTAGCACCCATCACACCCACTGCAAAATCCACTAAAGTCCTGAAGGTCCGAGCTCGAGACCCGAACACAGCATTCGCAATGCAATTATCACCAACATCACACTCAGATCAACGCGACACCGCTAGCGACAACGAGGGCGACAACAGTATCATCATGCTAATGAGCATCATCGCCATTGGCACGAGTATCAGCATCCACAGTTGGGAAGTGTTGGGTTTAGGTTTCCCCCCAAATCCGGAATGTGCGACTCAAACCTGACCAGGGTTCCTATTCGCGTCATCATCGCCAATCGCCATCATCGTCATCATCAGAATCTACAGCGCCATCCGTGTCATCCATCACAACATCATTACAACCATCATAATACAATCATCAAAATGAGAAGTTCGGTAGGTCTGTCGAAGCGAGGACGTGCTCTCACAAATAGCAGCACTCTCGGGTTGTAGTCAGGAGCGTGGCCAACTAACATATCTTCGGCTTCGTGCTCAAGGTTTCGCGTAGTGCTTCATGCTGGAATTTCTTCCAATTCCAAGACATATCTCTGGGTCTTGACAAACTGCCCTTTTCAATTGCGGTTCAGCGTTGCTGGCCTTCACGACATGAACTTTGCGCCTCACCCACCCCCTACAGAAAGAACAAAACGCACAAGCGATCAAAAGAGATGAGACTTGCTTCCCTCTTCACAAGCCTTACCAGGAGGCACGGGGATTTCAGGGTGCAATGGGGTTCGCCTCAGTCGCGTACCAGATATCTGGACTCACTCAGATCCACAATGCCACTTGCGATACTGCAACACCTGCTGCCTTCCAGCTTGCATGCTGTCAACCTTCGCGTCGCACACCCTTGCCAGTAAGCCCTCGGAGGGGCTTTCTGCTTGGGCGCAGACCAAGGGCAGCGCTGCGTTGATCCGGTTCAGCGCTCGCACCTCACGCCGGAAGTCCTTTGACTGCCTCCCCAGCTCGGCTTTGAAGAGCGGTCGCAAGACCTCGTTCAGCCTCTCATCCCAGTCCAAACGCCCAGGCGGCATGGAAGCGCGATCAGGTATTTTGCCGTGATTCGTGGTAACACGACTCGAAAGGAAAACGACATCCCGCAAAGACCAGTTCACCTTTCTGCGAAACATGACCATCGACGCGGACAACTCCTCGGTCACGAGGACGTGCAGGCGATTGCTGCGATTGAAGGGCCAACGGGCAAGGAAGTCTTCTACGTGGTCCAACTCCAGGAGACGAAGGTCTTTTGCCAAAGGGTTCCAAAGACTCTCAGATGCATTGAACTTGGCGAATGGAACCTGAAAGAAGTCCAATGTAGACCGCAAGTGTGAATGAGCTTCCCGAATCAACACAAAAACCTGCACGTCAGAACCCATCTGCTCCTCATATCCCATCAGAGTGCGCTCAAAATGCCTGCCGTCAGCGTCGCATTGCCCCAAATAGGGCTCTGACGTCCACCATGTGGCGAATTCATAGGTGTGCCGTGACTCAAAATCATACTTACCCTCCTTCTGGCTTGAGTGCTCACGGGCCTTACAGGCACGCTCGTGGGGCACGAAGCGTGAGTTGTCATCGCAGCCGGCCCAGCGTAACCCCAGCGACATTCCAGAGCGCATCAAAGTTGTGGCGAAGGTGGTGCTGCCTGTCTTGTGCGTCCTCACGAGTGCAAAGCGAACAGGCTTGGAGTTGTTCACGAAGCCGCAGCTGTGCTCCAATGCCTGCTGCACGTCAAGCCAACGCACTGATTCCAAAGACACCTCAGCTTTCAACACCCCGCCAGGCCACCTCCACAGACGCATCTCTACGTCTACAGCCTTTTCAACCCTCTACTCAAAAAGCATCGTGCTCAGGACGAAGCGCCGCACCGTCCCCTCCAAAGCCGCACAGCCAATCTTGGACCTCGGCGACCTTGTCCCCGTCTGGGTGTACGGCACTTGAGAAAGTGGGGCTGGCTTTTTGGTTCCCACATGTTTCGGCTCCACACCCAGCATCCACGGATTCGTGTGCCAGGGCCAATCCCCATTGCAACAGTAAACAAACGACAAGCATGTCGCGAAGCTGTGCAGCCTGCACCTTCGGCGATAGTGCCCACGAGAAGATCATGTTTCAGAAGCCCGGAATCGTCGCAGTCTAGCATGTCAGCTTCGAAACATCTAATTTTTTTTTGTCCCGAACTGTTCCCTTTCAAGATACCTCCCGGAAGCTGAAGATCCAGATCGAGGCTTGAGCTGTGTTCTTTTAAGTTGGAGTGGAATGGAAACCTGCTCTGGCAGTTTCTACCCCTACTTAAGTGTTGCTACTGTGTGCTTTGATATCCTTGGCGTCAGGGATGCCGTAAGTCTGCATCCCCGAGAGCTTGAGTTTGGGCGTTTGGGCTGCAAGTTGCAGGGCTGGAACACAGAGAGGGCCATGAACCAGGGTGCCTGGCTTGAGAACCAGGAGCTTCGGAACATGAGGGATCCAAACATTCACCGTACAGTTTGAGAAAATCAAATCTGTAGGACGTCGAGCCTCTTTTCTCGTCTCACGATCCAGCTTGTCTCGTCTCACGATCACAGCTTGATCGGTGTGGGCGGGTGCTCGCGCACCACTCGCTGGAATTCCTGGGGCCGACGTGGAAAATCTGCATGCCACACCCTCATCATACATGTCGAGGCTGATGCACTGGCATATTGGGCTTAAAACCAAAGAGGAGAAAGGTCCAGTGGGATGCCGTGGAGGCACCTCTCCGTCCAGCGTCTCGTGCTGTATCAGCACCTGCGCAGAGCCGACGGCGGGTTGACGATGACTCCCACTCTAGGCGAGTCAGAATGTGAAGGCCCCTTAGAAGTCTGGACCTCAGCGATGGCCGCATGAAGCTCGCGGTTCCGTGCAATGGCTGTACCCGCCAGCAGCAAGGCCTCGAGGCTCGCGGTCTCAGCTTTGGGAAAGCTTATATTATCTTCTATCCGTGTCGGTCGGCTATACTAGTTATTCTATATGACGCTGTATCATATTATGCTATATAATCTTCTGCTGTGCTTTGATGTAATATCTTGTATTGTGTTGTACTCTGTTGTATTGTGTCGTATTGAAACTATCATATTGTCTTTTCTTGTATCATATGATACTATCTTTTATCATATCATGCTCTTCTTTTCTGTACTGTACTACACTGTACCATGCTACACTATACTATACTCTATCGTACTGGGTTGGACTATGTCGAATTCTAATTCCCCGTGGTCCGCCCTGGGCTTTGGACCCTGTCCCAGAAGCCCTGGGCCCCGAAGGCGAACCCAAAAATGCAGAGCCCTGGCGGCTCCAGGGGTCCTGCCTTGTCAAGGAGCTCCTTGACCTGCGGCACCGAAAGCTTCCAGGGGGTTCCATAGCTGGGCGAGGGGCTGAGCAGAGGCAGCCTGTGCGATAACAGCAAGCACGAAGAGATCAGCAACACACACCAGGGACATGCTGGGCAATCTAACCCGAAACCTTCAACCTGCGGCCACCCCGACACCCCCGCACAACCTGTCCCGGCCTCTGCATCCACTTCAGACAGGAGAGCCTCCACGCGAAGTCTCTACAAACACATTGCAGGTTGGGGTGCAGGCTGCAAGTAGTTCAGGGTAGGTTAGGTTCAGGGGCATGGGCTTGCCTTTGATTTTCTGCATGGAACTCCGACTCCAACGTCAGCTTGCGGCGTCCTTCTGTCGACCCAGCCATTGCAACCGTCACCCTTTAGACCCTATAGACCAAGCATGTTCCCGAGTCTTTGCAGTCCCCTCGAGATTTCGCCAAAGCTCCAAGTCCTGAAGCCCTCAACTCTGTGAAGTTTAGTGAGGCCTGGGACGGCTGAGTTCCTGAACGAAGTGATCTCGGCCCCACGGCCTGGCCCAAAGCGCGGGCAGGAGGATGCAGCGGAGGCTTCTGGATGCACTGTGTAAAGGTCTGTCGTCTTGCCGATCATGCTTTGATAAGCCTTATCTGATACATGTCGTGTCTGCTGGCACGTGCGCGCGCGTGTGTGTGTGTGTGTGTGTGGGCACCTGAATATATAACAACACACCTGCCTACGTCTATGTTAATTTTTAAAACAATTTATGCGGTGTATGTACATTTTGGGGCGTCCTACAAACGAATCTCGGACCTGACCGGCCGAAGGCCAGAGAGGCCCCTCAAAGCGCAAACACTGGCCTTGGAAAGTCCACCGGACGCCACCATCTCCGTCGCCAAGCGAGTGGCCTAGGGCTCGCTGGAGGGCTCCTCCTTTGCTCTTTGCCGGGGGAGTCCGAAACGCAGCGTCTACGTGGCCCAGGCTACCTAGCAGAAATGATAACATGATCTTCTAGCACTCCAGAGGTGAGCAAAAGCAGGAGACCATGGTCTTGCAGCCGCCTGAAGCAGTCTCCTGGGATCCGATACCCTGGCAGTACACGATCTTTCAACCAGCCACGAGAACGGGAGTTGAAAACAGATCAAAGCAAGAGACTGGAAGACAGAGCCGGGCTGGGGACGAACGAAACATCGTATAAATCATATGGAATGATGCAGCACAATGTGTTGGTCACAAGTGATAGTAGCTGAGTCTCACAACTGCTCGCTGCTGTTCGAAGTGGGGCCCGGCCCCACCGAGCTTCAGACATCGTCGATGTCAGCTTCCGCACCCATCGTCGCCTGGCGCTTGAGGTTCCAAACTCTGAGACTGTGGACACAACTTTCATTCAAGAACATAGTCGTCACGGCTTAGACAGTATGAAGCGCTCGGGAAACCGCTGGCTATAGCCTTTCAAGATCTTTGCAGCGCCCCACCAGAACCCCCAAAGAACCCTGAGCAAAGGGCTTGGCAAAAACGAAGAGTCTCGGGCACGCCTGGCCCTTGCCAAGCACCAGCTCCTGCAATCGTCGAACGGGGCTAGGCGGCTAGACCAAACCTACTTTGTAGCTTGAGCTGACGCAATTCTCCTAAGGATCCAGAACACAAGTAAGAGTCCCCCCCGCCCCTCTGAACCTTGCAGCTTTTCAGAAACCGAAGCCGTCTTTTGCCAACATCGAAGAGACGGCTCAAAAGCTCCGTCTCCTCCGCTGCACGCCCACCCATGTCGACCGCCAGCATAGCCAGGAGAATCCGCCGGGAGTGGGGAAGACGGCTGGTCTCAGCACAAGGCTTCGGCACAGAGGGCTTCTGAGCACAACACTACGGTCACACAGAAGGAAAAACATCTGTACAGGCTTGGAGGCTTTTTGAAGCGCGGATATAACATGCGACAAGACCTTTGTCAGAAACGAAAAGGCTTGAGTTAAGCACAAGCTATATTTCGCCACACCATGAACGGTGGAACTGGAAGCTAAGCGATGCTCAGCCCTCAACCTTCAACTCTCTTGTGCCTCGACTCGCCATCCTCTGTAAAGATTGCTTAGTATCAGCGCCTTCATGATTGGGAATAGGGCCTTGGGGCACATGATACTATAGTTATGTGAGGAAACAATTCACACTAGTATTTGTAGTTATTCAGGCCGCTAGGCTACATCAACTCAGGCAAATCGACTCTGAACCTTGCACGTCCTGACCGTAGCTGCCGGAGCTCAGCCCGCCTCGAGAAACCCTGCAACGAAAGCTTCCAACCCCGAAAAACAAATCACTACCCCGACTCCCTCTGATCCCTGATCCCCCAATTCTAAATCATTATCCTTAGGCCACTACACCCTGCGCCGTAAACTTCGGGATTCGAAAGCTGGCAAGAACAGAGCTGGCCTCTTCGGGATCGGCGAACTGCGTCACGCCGCCGGTCTGCCCTGAAATGCCGGGGCGGTGAAAAATCTATGAGAATCGAAAGGGGCGATTGACACACTTGGCGAAACGAACGCGGAACCTCAAGACGGGGTATGTTCGACGCAGTTTAGGACTCGATCCTTCCCATGTTAGTTTCAAGGCTTTCAGAGAGCTCTCAAAGAATGCGAGACAGATCCCAGCTTTCTCTTAGCCGTTGCATCGGTCAGCTAGATTTCAGGGGGCGTGGAGTTCAGATACTTTAAAGCGGGTTCTTTCCAGTCTATCATGAGGTAGTTCGGAAAGTAGCGACCCTTTATGTATTCAGAGACCTCAAGATTCAGAAACCTGTGAAGAGTCTAGGGTTCACATTGGGGAGTACATCCCAAACTCCCAAACCCTAGACACGTCAGCAGAGATACTTGTGTGACTGGTGCTGTGATAATGCCCCTGGCTTTTGCGACTTTGCTGCAGCGCGGTTGCACCTGCAGGAACGATACTCACGTGGGCCACGGTCCGGAAGCCAGTGACACCTTGCACTTGCACCACATGCCGCGACAATGTAAAACATCATCAACTGCAACCCTCCAAGGCTCAATTTCTCAACGATTTGCGATGAGTGGGCCCGACAGTGCAACTCTACGACTCACGGGACTCTTCATGGCTTTTCGCGTGGAATGGTCTTAGTGCTTATGCGAGCTTGCACGAGAGCGAAATGAAGAACTATTTCTAGGGTTACTGCCGTCGCTTTGCCATAAGAGAATGTTGTTCTGGTTGAGGAGTTTCATGTGTTTAGGTTGCAGTTTGCGGCTTCAGGAGAACATCGTTTCCCAACCGCCGTGTCCAAAGCGGAGCGAGGTCACACGACCAACATCCACACTTGAGACCCCAAATCCCAAAGCCGCAACGACCTTAAGCCCTAACCCCAAACCCTAAAGACCAATGGATGGTCGCGTTTGGCCATGGTGGTCCTGCTCGCCGTGGTCGTCGACCAGTCTACAACTGGATGCAAATCCTGACTGAAACGAAGATGGGACCTTCCCTGAAACACCACGGCTTTCCCTGAGCCCCGAAATCTCGCCGGGCCTTGCTCTCCCAGGGAGACCCGCATCACCTGACAAGCGCGGAAAGAGATGCAGTCAGAGCTTGAGGGTAGCATCGGGCTGAGGAAACACAGAGCTGCGAACCTGTGGAACCAGCCTCCATGAATCCCTCATACTAGTAGCAAGTAAACAGCAAGACGAACACCGAGTGCCTTTTGCTTGCCAGTGCATAATCAAGCTGTTGGGGCGGTTTAACGCAAGGACAGCTGCATCGCAGGCCTCATTCACCACGGCATGACCCGCCTGTGTGCGCAGAGTCTTGACCCGGTGTAGCAATGTTAACGGTGACTGACGAAAGAAGCGTCATGAGACTGGCTGCCGCACAAGAACGATAGCGAGGGGCCTCGTGAAAGGCCGTCAGGTTCATCTCTGCCGCAGACTGATGGCGCCTAGAGTTCATCTCCGATGCTTGGACCGGGGGTCCCTCACGTGTCCAGCCGTCTATAGCACGTAAGGTCTGCGTTTCGGCGTCGGAAGCCATTGGCGGCATCGGCATGTTGGGGTTAGGTGCCAAACGCTGAAACATGATCCAAAAAGATGCTTGGCATCTGGCCGGCATTGGCGTCCCGACCCCGGGTGCCGAAAGCGGCCACAAGCAGGCTGGGGCCGCGGCCCGGAAGGGAGGCCAATGAGCAACTTGCTGTAGGCCACCTGAGCCAACCCGGGCCAAGGCTCCCAGACAAACCTCGACGAATTTTGGCGCTCCTGGTCCATTAGGTAAGGTAATTAGTTGGGATTTCCGGTCCTCGACAGGACGCGTCAAATCCACAGCGTCGAGGGAAGAAGGAGACCATGCAGAGCCCGGTTTCTCAATCTTTTCAGCCTTTTTTTTCCAAGGCTAACGGCGTCTCATCTTTGCGATGCCCTTTGACTTCTCTTCGACTCGAAGCGCCCGAGCTCGAACGAAGCATTGACTCAGCTTGGGCTTCGACGATTGGGATTTGGAGAACGGCTTTAGGGTTGAGGGTTTAGGGTTTAAGGACACACGACCCAGGGGGCTTGAGCATGCCTGGAGGTGCCTCTCCGCGACGCCGGCTGCACCTGCTGCGAGGCTCGTTTAGCTGAAAAGCGCCGAAACGTAGTGCTTTCCAGTCATAGGGGAACTGTACTATTGAGTACATTCAGTACAGTCAGTATCACTTTTCATTGCCTTCGTTCTACTTTTGTTGCTTTCACTGGCGGCTGATGGTAGCACTTGGCACTTGCGAGTGAACAGCTGCCCTCGCCTCCACCGTCAACTCATCCTGGCATCTGCAATCCTTTCTCCTATCGAAGTCAGCGAGACTCTTCCCCTCAAGCCCAGGCCGTGAGCCTTCACGAGCTGCGGCCATGGCCGCCTCAATCGCAGGTCGCGCTCGGCTGGAAGTCGCAGCTTCGGAGTTCGGCGGAGGGTTCCGGGAACGGACACCGGGAGGCGCTTTTCCCACGCCCGAATGCAGGGACCGCACAAAGGGGCCTCGTTGACCAGACCGGCCAAGTCGGCGCCGGAGAAGCCGGTCGTCCGTTTCGCCCAGGCCATCCAATCCTGAAATAAACCGGAGGGCGGAGGGGGGGGGAGGCCCTCTGGGCTTGAGACCATGGCTGCGTGAGTCTTCTCCTGTTATCAGCGATGGCTTGGAGTCTTGCGGTTGTTGCTTTTGGCGGTTGCCGTGGACTGCATCGATTGGTGTTTTTATGTGTTACTTTTTCTTTTTGCGGAAACCCCCACGATGCGTCTTGCTTTGTTGCTTCCTGAGGCTCTTCCCTACAGAAAAACCTCAGGGCCGAGCCCGTCAGGTGGCGCCCGACTTGGCCCGCGGACCCGGTGTCACAACTTCCACGTTCAAAGCCAAGGTTTGCGCAAAAGGAATGGAAGGATATGGAGAGAGGTGTCTACGGCGACGCAGGGATTCAAGGATCTCGAGGTTCGTAACAAAACACCTATATTGTAGGTGCAGTAACCACGGGCGCGCCGCACCCTACCGTACCACACCACGAAGACCAGCCGCTAGGCCTTAAACACCCGAAACAAGTGAAAGGATGGCCGGAGCCAAACAGAGCTTGGGCCACCGGCTGGCGAGGCAGAGGAAACATCCACTCCAGCTGGGCCGGCCAGGGATTGGGACTTTGGGCGTTCGGGCCTTCATTTCTTCCAGCTCCAACTGGTGAACTGAACTGCTAGTGCAGTACTTTGGAAAGCGAAACTTCTTCGCCCCAAGTTCGGTCGATACCCGGCACAGCTGACCCCCGCACTGCGCAGCATGCTGTTCGAGCTACGAGGATCCACAGAGCAACGATGCCTTCCTTGACCCACTGACCAACGGCTCGGGTGTCTCTGAGCTCCTGGCTGAGTCGCTGGGATCCTCTCTCGAGCACCAGGCGCTTGGCGTGCATCCTGAGAGAAGCCAGAGGCCGGTGGTTTCCAAAACGTGCTATCGGCCTTCACCTACAAAAAGCGTACTCTCTTTGTCCGGGCTTTTGGGCACACTTCCAAGCGGGGAAAGTGGGGACTGCCGACAGCGGCCTCAGGATCTGGAAGCGGCCCTTGACGTCAGGCAGTGGCACAGTGACCTTCCGGTCGAACCTGGCTCTGACTCGACTTGCATACCCTTCAGTCTACGGCAAAGGCCCAGGGTCTGCAAGAGGCGAACTTCTCAGAAACGATGTACCTCCTTCCAGATAATATGTGAAAAAGATGGCAGCGAATCCGAAAGCACTGGAAAAACTCCCGTAACCAGCCTTCCGGGTCTGGTCAGGGCCTCTCAGGCAGGGCAGGGAAGGAGCTGGGCTCGGCGTGTGACGCTGAGGCTTGAAGCGAATATGACTCCTTACACTCCTTACAACATCTTACGATTCCACGGCGGGAAGCAACAAAGAGGCTCCTAAACTGCCATGTCACAGGCATTATCCATTGGCTGTTTTTGCCCCCAGAGCTTACATCTCCCAACTCTGCATCATGAATCTCTCGCGATTTGGTTCTCGCACTCGCAGTGAGGCCATGAATCCAAACCCCGCATTTAACTCTGGGGCTCTGAAACGCAAACTCTGTAAGCATAACCTCACCGTCATTGCCTTGTCAAGAATGTCCGGTCTGTTCGTGGTCCCGATGACGACGACACCCTCGGCCGAGGCAAACCTCAGCGAGACGTCTTCCAATCTTGGCTGCTTGATTCGAAGGGAAACAGCGGGTGATAGCAGGCGGAAACAGCAGGTGCAAGCCGACCCGCTTTCTGGGCCCCGATCCGCCTAGCTCCGAACCGGGAAAACTCAAGGCCCCCGCCCATCCATCTCCGCCAGCAGCTGGGTCAAAGCCTTGCATTCGAGAATCTTCTAGGGCCGAGTGCCTGGTGTGGTTCACCTTTCATGACGATAATGAGGCCTCTGACAAAAAAAGCTTCGCGGAGCAAAAGAGCACAATGCCCAGAAAAGAGCAAGCCGCGAACAAACAGCTTCAACATCACCCGACCTCTATACCCCGACTCTGCGCCTCCGCAAAGCATGTCGCCAAGGCCCCGACTGCTGATCGATCGGTTTCCAGGCCTCCCCCTCGCTCCTCGGAGAACTTCCACTTACGGTGACTGATGGAGTTGAAAAGTTAGAGCCGTGATCCAAACGATCAGCCAATACTAAACCCTAAACCCTAAACCCCCTAAACCCTGAACCCCTAAACCCTAAACCCTAGACCAGCCGATCAGCCCATCAGCCAATCAACTCTAAATCCTAAACCTTGAACCCCTAAACCCTAAATCCCTAAACCCTAAACCTTAAACCCTTAAACCCTCAAACGCTAAACCCCTACACTCTAAACCCGACCAGCCGATATCAGCCGACCAGCCGATATCGGTTGATCGGCTGATGCGCAGTTAGGGAAACCCCACTTTGACTTTGCGAGCACAATGGAGTTTCAGACTTAAGACAACATGCTGGTGTGATTGTAGTGAATGCTCTGACGGCACGAGCTGGTACACGACAGTCACACGAAACAGGAGAGATGTCAGATCTGTCATCTGAATCTATGCTCCATCGTGCCACAGGTTGCATTTACATATCCAATCTAGCCTGCTATGCTACGGTGCAGCACGGAACACGAAATGCAGTCAAGCTAAGGCTGCCTTTACTGGAATCTCTTCTCGGCAGCGGAAGTCCCAGCCCGTAAAAAGGGCTGCAACCCCAAAGCGCTCACCCCAAAAACCCACGCAGCGGCTCCTCGCCCCGGCGGCGGCCGATGTAGTCCAGCCTGAAGCTTCCCGGCTCTCACCAGGATGGCAGGGCATCTTCCGTCTGTTCGCTGGGGCCCTTCGCTCCTTTGAGATTGGGGTCAAGACTAGCGAACAAAGAGACTTCGCAAACAGAAGTTCAAGGTGGTGCCACAGCCGGTGATCCTAACTCCCAGTTGCGTCAACCTGTGTGGCAAAAGCCGAGACAGCACCCGTTCTGAAGGCTCGGAGAATCCCTAGGAGGCCCGGCTCGTCGATGAGGATCACTGCAGGAGACATGCGGCGGGCCATTGCAAACAGCTCCTGTCCAGAAGGAGGAAGGCTCTCATCCCCGAAGCCAAGTGATCAAGGTAATGCTGAGAGCTGACAACTATGTCAATGATGAGGATGATGACAACGGTCGCAGGACCCGATCGTCAGCAGTATAACACTCCTGACATACCAACACTATCCCACTTTTCCGTGCGCGGCTGCTGGCAAAACTCGGTGCCAGATTTCGTCCTGTCTTGGCAACACGTCGCGCTCGCTAAGCCAATGACCCTCCTGTGAGGAGCATGCCTTTTGCAACTCATACAGTAGGAAGGTCCTACTCTCTTCACTCGAACCCGCCCCGCCCAGCCGCCCAGGCCACTCCTTCACCAGGTTCGTCCCGGTACCTGCAAAGCGGCCGTTGAAGTCGGCGCCTCCAGGCAGCAGACTGTTCTAAGGGCGTTTCGTGTCTTTGGTGAGTTTGGCTGGGCTGGCGGGGTTGTATACAATGTGAAGCGATTGGGTAGAGGATGGTCGTTTCAAGCAGGGCAAGATGCGGAGGAGAGGAGCATCTCCATGCTGGAGACGGCTTGCCCTTTCCAATTTATCTGCTTCTCAACTTACCTGGCAATGCTGACCCTTTCCCTTGCAAGCTTCAGCGCCTGAGCGAGACAAAAATGGCACGGCCGCAGTGGAAGCTATGGCTTTGGCCAGTAGCCTGGTGACCGGCAGCGGCGAGGCTGTACACAGATTGCGGTTCAACAGCTGTAGCGAGGATCCGCTGCATCCGTGCCCTTATTGATGTGAAGAAGTCTGCAAAGACAGGCCCTAAACCCTAAACCCTAAACTCAAGGAAACCCTCGAAGCGGCCCTCGAACTCTCTCCCGCAAGTCGCCGGGCCCCGGGCGTCTTCCCGCAACCGGGCGGGCCGGTCAAAAGGAGGCCCTTCGGGCACTTGGCGCCCAAGCTCGCGAACCTCCGATTTTCATTGGTGAGGCCATTGGCCTTCATAGATGTATAGAGGTATAATACTAATGATTAGAAGAATAATATAATAACCATAACAATACTCATAATGGATACCAAAAAAATAATGATGATAATGATAATGATAACAACAATAATGATCATAACAACAATAATAATAATAACAATAGTAATGATCTACATATATATATATATGTGTGTGTGTATCTGTATATGTATTGGCCATGGGGTTTGGACTTCTCGGGAGCGCCAGGGTCCTGGGTCGAGGGATCAGGGAGCTTCAGGACACGGACCCAGCCCTTTGCGGAAGAGTTGCGCTGACAGCTTTTTCCGCCTCGCCAACCCGGGATGTGCGAAGAAAAGTGCGCTGGGAAAGAACTCCCAAATCTCCGATCTGCCCAGCTTGCCCACATCCGGGGACCTATGCCTATTTCCATTGCGCGTCCCCCCTCTCACCGACTGAATAAGCCGTGCGAGAGCGGGCGCCTAAGCCGGGCGAGCGAATTGCCTTACCCTTGGCAGCCCACTAGGCTCGGCCATACGCGACCGAGCCTTCAACCATGAGGTTTGGGATTTCTCCTAGTCACAAACACTGCGCGCCTGCCCCATATGCCATTGTCATCAACCGACAGCCCCGAATCAGAGTCAAACCTGAAGCTTCGAACTTGCACGACCCCAATTCCAGCCCAAAGCGCCCGTTCCCCTTTCCGAGGCCTCGCAGGCGCCATGAGGCACTCGACGATCTCCAAAGCTTCTGCCTTGGCCGTTCCAATGCCAGCGACATCCTCGCGGAAGGCGAAGTGCCAGTTGAGTTCAAGGCAGTGGTGAGACTCAACACTCTCATCTTGAGCTTGAGCTTTGGAAGTCCTCCAGTGCCACATCTGGCGTCCGCATGTTACTCTCTGCATCTTTCACCTCGTGGCAGAGAGACACAAGAATCCCACAAAGCGCTCAAGCGGTGAGTCTTTTCTGGTCTGCCGACAGCCGTTCCAGAAAAACCTCCAGACAGAGGCCACGGAAAGCATCCTGATCCGACGGCACGAGATCTTCTGGTTTCGGCCGGCAGATGCCGCAGACTAGGAACATCCTTGATTGGCCGTGACCATGGTCAATGCTACGGTCGCAGATGGACTCAGGTTTGCTCGGGCCAGGCCTTCGAGGAGAAGATGTGGCGCTGCAGGCCTCGAATGGCCCAGACCTGCAAAAGCCAAAAAATTCAATTGTTGGGCTTCCTGAGGCTTGACTGGGTCGCCTGTACAGGTTCAGCTACAGCGGGGGAGCCGCATTCCTGGTGCATTGTGTTCAGGTGCTGGCCATGGCCTATGGAGGTCACGGTGGCACCGATCATCATCGTCATCATCATCATCATCATGATTGTGAATTGAAATGACTGAGGAGGAGAAACAGAACGAGTTCCTTCCAGCCTGCCACCAACGACCTACCAACTGAAATCCCCAAATCCGCGATTTCTTGCCCTGCGCCTGCATCTGGTAGTCGAAGAAGGGCTGGAGGTAGCTAAACAGAGGCGAAGCACTTTCGCGCATCCTGGGGGAGTTGGCGGGGACACATCAGGGACCACAGAACAGCATCGGCGCGGTCTTGAACACCTTCCCGGCATACACCCCAAGAGCCCGGAGAGCTGAAGGCTGATCACAAGTGGTTTCACTGCTTGCTGCCATGGTGCCTGACCACCCAGTCCTCAGCTGCTTCAGATACTCGGATGCTCTGGAGTCACTCTACAGTCTATAGAGTACTATAGAGGCCATCACGGCCATGTGGGCCGTCTTTTCAAGCGACCTTCGGCTTCTTCAAACTTGGGTTCGGTCTCTCGAGCCAGGCGTCCACTTTCTTCTGGAGCGCGGCGACATGTCTCTGCGCTGTGAGTGGATCCTCCACCTTCTTCGGGCGTAGCTTGGGGGACTCAAGAGAATTCAGTCTTGGGGTCGGAGTTTCGTAGTCGACTTGCCTCGAAGTCCAGCATCCCATGCTCCAAATCGGCGTGCTCTGAAGAACCCTCCCCCAAGCTCCACGTTCCGATGCTTCGTAAGCTTCCAGTTTTGGGCTCTAGCTTTACGCATGCGGAGCTCTTGAGGGCAACGAGCCAGCGATCGTACCTCAAGATCTGAGTACTGAAGAGTTACACGCCAAGTGGCCCGGAAATAATTTACGAGGAAAGCCAAGCCAAAGACCTGCCTCACAGTTGATTCGTGACACCACCTGAGATCGGGCGCCGCCGTGTCATCGAGAGTTCCGGGGGCTTGGGGCCCTACTCGGCTCAGGGGATCCTCAACTCGCAAGACCTGCCCTGCTAGGAGTCCAGCTGATGCTGATGGAGCCAGACGTCAACTAAGCAAGAAATAGCAAAAAATGAGTCTCTCCAAGAGCCACGGCTACCACTCAGAAGCACGCCAACACCCATACTCAAGGCAATGGATGCAATCGTCGTTGTTGCAGTCCCCGTAGAAGTCTACCAGCAGTGACACGGGGCACCTCATCCGCGCAGCGCAGGGCCAGAAGGCCCGTGGCAGCGTACTGTGCAGAACGAAGGGCCGCATGCTTCACCTGATGTTTTGATTGGCTCGGGCTAGGACGCTTGCTCCAGAAATGGGCTTCAATGTGGAGGCAGGCAGGGCTGACGTCTCAGCCAAAGTAGCACCAGCATTGCTGAGGATGGCGATAACTACCAACATGATGATGATGACGATGATAATCATTATCATCATCGGGAATGGTGACGACACTGACGATGACGAGTGATGAAACATGGAGTCAAGGGTTCGAAACAAGTACCAGCAGTAGGGGTACAAATGCTATACTCGTTGCCACCATTCTTCTTGTTGCGACTGGTTCCCGCCATGACCGACGTTTTTTGAATGCTGTGGCTCGTCTTACCCGGCACTGTGATTCTGGACTCCGTTGGTCTTGCATCGACGCTTGAACCCTTCAGCTGATTGCACAAGCTCAGTATACTGGCCATTGTTTGCGCTGGTGTGAGGCAGCATCTGCTGAAGGCCCTTGCACGTTCCGGTCAGGCGAAGACAAGACTTGCTTTCCGCTCGTGCCTTTCTAGACCTCGCACGGAATATGCAGCATTCTCCGGTCAGCACAACAAGCCACGACTCAGAATGCTGAAAACATGATCAGTCTCGGGATGCCCACACAAAGCCGCAAATCTCAAAAACCCAAAAACAGATCTTGGGACCGCTGTCCCAAAAACGAAGGCCCAATGCCAAAGCTCTCACACAGATGAAGACAGATCCTATCGGACTGTTTCAAGAAGCAGCGCAGCGAGAGCATCTAAATTCCAAGATTTGAGCAGTACTCGGAGTACTCCTCCAGCTCAGGAGGGTGCCGGCGCTCGCAGCAGCTCCAGCTTCTGGGCGCTCATACGTGCAGCCCTGGGAGCAGCTGCCAACCGAATGGGAAAGGGATACGAGGGTTGTGGCTTCGTCTTTAGGGTTCGCAGCGGTGGCGGGGGGGGGTCTCGTCCGGCCTGCGTGCCATGGCGATTCGCCGGAGATGGCGCAGGCGACGGATCCGGTCCTCCACTGCCAGGAGCCTTGGGAGCGAGAAGACAAAGCCTGGGGGCTTAGTTTAAGGCGTTGCTCTTTGTTTACCCTCGCCATGCCCATGCACATCCAAGTGCATGTAAGCGCGTCTTTTGCTTGTATGCCCCATCCTTCAACCCACCTGCATCTACCGGACTCAAAAGCCATAGAACCCACGTGTTTGGAAGGCTTTGCAGTCGAAGCTGAGAGGTGAGCTGCAGGGCGCTAGCCGCTAGGACTGCACAAACAAAGTGAAGAGTTCAGGAGAGGCTGCATTGAGGTTCAAGTTGCGCTTCGGGCGTCTGGGACAGCTCGACTCTCCGAGTTTTGATGCAGAGACAAAAAAGCCCTTTAAAGGGTCGCCAACGAAAAAGCCTCGAACTCCAAGACGACAAGGCCCCCCCAACTCTGCCGGGCCGCTGCGGCAGCTCCTTGGGTGGAGCCGTCTGCACCATCTCGGGGATCTCCGGCTGGTTCACCTCAGGAGGCCCGACAGGCACGGGGACGACTCCGCCTACATCGAACTCGGTCAGTTTTGCTGCGACACTTCGAAGATCTCAGAACCTCACATGCACTGCCCCTTCCTTGCCGAGATGCCAGGTGGGAGCCATCGGGGCCCTGCTGCTCCAGCTCCTCGGGGCAAACCGGAGCTGGGCCCCCCCCCTTCAGGGTATCCCAGCTCCTTGGCCGTGCGGAGGTACTTCCGAGTCTCGGTCCTTGGTCAGCCACGGCTGCAAGCGCTCAAACAAAACAGGCTTTAAGTGCGCCCTCTGGAAGCCAAGCGTAGCATTTCCGCCAAGTGGCAGCTGATTCAAAATCTTGATCAGCCGCCGGCGCTGAACGCGCTTCACCCAGAGCTCCGTCTCAAGAGGGAGCAGCCAAATGTGCTCGGGCGCTACGGTGGAGTTGCTGGTCAGCTTGTCAGATGCCGGCAGCGCGTTTACGGCAGCCGTCGTGTCCGCACTGCTCCAAAGACACCTGTGGTGAAAAGGAAGGGCAGACGAACACGGCGAACACGGCGAACACACACATTCGAAGCCCTCAAAGACCACAACCGAACTCCAGCATCGAATTGCAAATCACAAGGGTTCTCAAAGCCCGAGCCCATCCAAAGTCAGCCATGGGCCTTGCCACGAGGCAGCACGCCAGGGCCACTGGAGCTCCTCCCCACCTTTTGGGCCCTCTGGGCCGCTCCGCTGGGGGCACTAAGAACCCCCAAAACCAGCCCATGGGCTTCGGACGTCGATGGGCGGAAGCTCTGTTGAGAAGTGGGAAAACTGTGTTGAGAAGAAGATGCTTGCGAAGGCTTGCTTGAAGCTGCTGAGGGGCGCGAAGAAAGGAATCCTTTGACCTCACAAGCCACGCAGCGTTACAAACCTCCAACCTATCTGGGACTGGAGAGGTGCACCTGTGACAGACTCGTGATGAAGCTTCGGGCGGTGATGAACAGGTGGCTGCGAGAGAGCAGGGCTTTGTAGCGCATACTGACATGCTCCGTGCTACCAGCAGCAATCCACTCAAAAGCTCTGTCCTGCTCCTGGTACTTGGGTTCGTTGGCACAGGTTCCTACTAGGGCGGTGCCCTGGCAAGGCGAGCGAAAAGTGGCAGAGCGGGCATCAGCGGCTGCAGTGGACTTTATGATCCGCTCGCAATGACTTGTGCATTGAGGAAATGAATCTCGCCGGAGGCCTTGAGGCTGGTCCGCTTCTTGGGCCGCCCCAGGCTGGGTCGAGGAGCGGGCCATGATTTGCTCAGGTGGCCATGCAAACCAATGATCGGAAGGGCCTGACGGAAAGCATGGAGACCATCTATGCGGAAACGCAAACCTAATTCAAACAAAACTCGGCACGCTTGCTGGGCCGAGAGATCAGCTAGAAAGCCCCTCAGACCGCGTTGGATCTGTCGTCCGACACGAAGGATTTTGCCAGCAAGGCCCGCTCGGTGATTCTGCGGCCAGCCTCCCGGAAGGCCTCGCGGTGGTACCAGACGAGGAAAGCGGTGATCGAGATGAACAATAATGCTGCCCCGAAGGTGAGGGTCAGGGACACGGTCGGATCGATTAAAGGGCATTCCCTGACATGCATCCGTGCCACGACGACAAGCACGAACAGCGCACTCACCCCCCAAAGATTGAACCTGTTCACCATTCTCTGCGTGTGATGGCGGTCAGTGGCATCGAGGTGAAAGGATGCAGCATGCCCGAGCAGGTTGAGGCACATGAAGGAAATCGCAATCAAGAAGTACTCCTGGGCTCGGGACTACCTAGTGCGAAGCAGCCGCATGAAACCCTCGCACACCACAAAAAACGGACATCGTCACACAGCATGAAGAAAAGCAGGACGTCCTCCATCCAGCTCGTCTTTTGAGAAAGAGGCAACAAAGCGATGACCTGATTCCGCAAATTCGTCAGTGACAACAAGGCCAGCATGGTTGTGGCAACACGGGGCATTGACAGCTTCACACCCAAACTGAACGACATAAAGCCCATCACGCCGTAGACCACCGATGGCCACATATAAGTCTTCAACAGTGCGGGCCACTGCCTGGTCCCCGTCATAGCACAATCGATCGTCACACTGTCCCGTAAAGTGCAAGTGAAGTTCTGCCAGTCGAAGGTCACGAAAGAAGCGTTGATGGGCCAGGAGCACTTGCGGACCTTGCCGTCTTCCTCATCCACAGCCTGCTTCCAACTGTTCTCCCCGACACACCCTAATTCGAGGCGGTAGAAGATGCCACACGGGTTCTGAAGGCTAATCTGGAAGTGCACGGTCTTGATGTCGAAGGGATAACACATCATGTCCTGAGGCGATCAATCATTCATTGCAAACATCCTAAACAATGCTACTCGAGCCCAGTGAATGTTCATGAGAAACAGCCCAATGAGATGCTCACAAAAACTGTCTACCGTGCTGACAGTACTGCGACCGAGAAACATAGGGATAGAGCGATTGAGAGAAGTCGCCCGCGTAAATCTTGCTGACACTGGAGGCCGTCTTCGTAGTCTTAGGATCCCATAAGCGTACTTTGCTGAGGACATTGATGTCCCCAGAGCCAGAACCGAAATTCACAACATCCACCATGTTCTCTGGATGCTCAACGAAATCTTCGGCCTCCTCGCCATACACAACGTTAAGGGACATTCGACCCTCGATGGTTTTCTGGCGGTCACTGAAGCCGAGGAAGATATCCCAAGACGGGATGACCGTGATCGGGATACTGCCGTTCATCGTCTCATTAATTTCGAACCCATCCGGCAAGGCCTGTGTGCGGCGACCGAAGGTTGGCTGGCTCAAGGCACTCCATCCCGAATCAGTTGCGGCCGCACTCAGAAGCAAAACTCCGAAGGCGGCCGCCTTAGGTGCCATGGCTGCTTCAAGTTTTGGTGGGCTGG
This sequence comes from Symbiodinium necroappetens, assembly GCA_905231915.1. Lineage (NCBI taxonomy): Eukaryota > Dinophyceae > Suessiales > Symbiodiniaceae > Symbiodinium > Symbiodinium necroappetens. Next base: position 1,223 of record CAJNJA010012753.1, on the reverse strand, counting down.
AGCAAAATACCTATGTGATGACAAGTCGGGCGTTTGCGACGATCTTGCCCTCCAAAGAGAGGTGGAAGCACAATTGTTTTTCATGTCGCATGCAAAAACATGGTCCAAACACGATCTTTCACAATTTCCGCCGCATGCTCTGTGAATGCATGTTCAAACTGTTGCATGTTCCAGTTATGCAACGCACGAACGTAACGGTCTAAAGAGTTTTCAATGCTACCGCCGCCATCACATAGCCTCCAAGGTTTCGGGTGGTGGTCACGGAATAAAGATTGAATTGAATACTTTTTGCCATCACCGACACATTGAAGCACAATGGATGTGAAAACTGCCGAACCGGAATGAATTTCAATGTTGATTTCGGCATTGGACCAAGCAAGTAAAGTCTTCTGCAATTGTGAACAACAAACCCTTTGGAACAAATTCGTCTCATGTTCTACAATCACTCGTCCCGATACAAGCCCATGGATAGCTGCATACGGTCATCACAGGGCGGCATCTCCTTGCCAAACCATTCAAACCAAATTGAAACCCTGGACACATACCTGCCGCCGAAAACTTTGGCACAAACTTTTCTGAGGCAAATTCTGAGACATGGGTGCCGACACAAGACCACGAAATACTCAAAAAACATGAGTCTTCCTTAACAAATTGCAAATAGCAGGTGCTGTAGGTCGAGCCTTCCAATGGATGGGGATGAAGATGCAAGGCTTTTATTCGTAGGCTTTCCGCTTCCTTTCAAATGAAAACCTTTCCTCCAGCGGGTCGTGCATCCAGACATTGACAGCGAACTTCAGCAAGTCATCCAACAGTTTTGGTATTTCAGAGCCTCCAGTGGTCACATGTCTTCTGGAGAAGCAACAACGGCTTCAAACCTTGCAACTCTTGTGCAGACTGATTGGCAAGTCACACGACGCTAGCTTAAAAACGACGAAAATACATCAAAACTTGCCTCTTTCGAAATTAAAAGGAAAAACACAAACGAAGACAAATCAAAATGGTAAAGTGAACAAAATGCAAAAAACGCAAAGCTACAACACATCGACAACAAGGCCAAACCCAGCAAGGCCACCGATGTGAGGACTTTTGGCTGAGCATCTACTTTTGCACAGGTTCAGCTTCCACAAGGTTGCTTTGGAGAGGAAAGCCTCAGACTTGGAAAACCTTCCTTGACTTGAGAGTTCCGCAAGCAACTGAGCACGTTAAAAACCTAGAAAGCCTAC
>CAJNJA010012752.1:0-12970 GCA_905231915.1 Symbiodinium necroappetens | reverse complement strand
AACTACCTGTGAACCTCCAAGTACAGCCCTAAAGCCCTAATAACCCCAAACCCTCAACCCCTAAACCCTTAAACCCGAAACTCTAAACCCTAAACCCTAAACCCTAAAACCCTAAACCATAAAACCCTTTAAGCCCTGTCTAAACTTCTAAGGTCGAGCGCGCCGCAAGCAGCCGAGAGGCTTCCACGCGGGAGCTGGTGGAGATCGAGCCCGACGAAGAGGAGTCACCCGTTTTCAGGATGAGTTTCAGGGTTTTAGGGCTTTAGGGTTTAGGGTTTTAAAATTTGAGGGTTTAGGGTTTTAGGGTTTTAGGGTTTAGGGTTTATGGGCTTAGGGTTGGGGGTCTCAGATCCCCTCAATAGACCTTGGGCCTTGCACAAGTTCCCAGAAGCTTAAATTAGAAGGCAAGTTCTAGATCAGGGCATGCAGCATTGTGTGATCACTGCTATTGTAACTGCTATGACTTTTCTATGACTGCTATCAGAATTCAGACAGAAGTCATATGGCAATTGCTTGCAGTTACTGTTCGTCGTGTTGGTAGTCTTATGTCAAGTGCCACGTTGCTGGTCCTACTTTGTTGCTTTCTTGTTCTGCGCAGTGGTGCTATGACGACGGAGGCGACGGATATTATCGATGTCTTTCTGGCCGGCTGCGCAAGCCTCGAGGTCACAATGATTGAGCGGAACACATTGTTGCCGTCGTGTGTAAACTGCTACCGCCTGTGCACGGGACAAATAGTCAGTCTTACACTGACTGTTGCTGTTGCTTCGTGTCTTAATCCAGTTGCATTCTTTCATGTCGTCTGCGATATTTTATATCATGTTCTTGCTACAGGTTGCAGCGCTGGTTAAGCCGCTAAGACGAGTTCTACCTTTTCCTGCTTCTTTTAGGCTATATCGGAATTATGGCGAGCATGAAGGTGCACGAGATCCTGGTCATGTTCATCCTTAACATGACCTAAACCCCAAACCCTTAACCGTAAGCCCGAAAACCTGAACCCTAAACCCCAAACCCTTGACCCTAAGCCCGTAAACCTGAACCCTAAACCCCTAACCCGTAAGTCAACAAAAACCAAACCCAAGGTTCCACACACCACAGCCCAAACAGGGTTTAGGGTTTGGGGTTTAGGGTCTGGGGTTTAGGGCTTAGGGTTTAGGGTCTGGGGTTTAGGGTTTAGGGCTTAGGGCTTAGGCCTTTGGGTTTGGGGTTTAGGGTCTATGGTTAAAGGACCCAAGCGCTAATCCCCAAATCTGGATTCTCGACCCTCCAGGCTCCCTGAAGTTCGTATGAACCCAGGGAGCCCTATGCACCGGAATTAAGGAATCCTAGAGATTCCTGGAGGTTCCCAAAGGCCACAAATTCCTAGGAATTCCTAGAGAATCCTAGAGATAGATGCCTTAAGCCACAGGGGTATCTGTAGGGATTATAGGGGGCCTTATTGTTATTGTTTAGGTATTTTCCTTATCCGGAAGGCCTGGATTGTTTTAGATGATGACCAGCCCGAACTTTTGCGGGCAAGTTCCTCTGCCAATAGCCCTGAACCCACGCCCCGACCATAACCTCAAAAACTTACCCTAAACCCTAAACCCCTGCCACGAGTTTAGGAGGGTTTATGGAGCCTGTTTGTAAGAACAAGGACCCTCTGTTGTGTTATGATAGCTGAGAGTGATTTTAACCCTACATTTCTACGACCCTCGTAAAACCATGTAACAAGCTCATTACAGCGCATACAGGACTTCCATGAATCCCCATAACACACTTTGGCACTGTTTGGCACCCTGTCAAATCGATAACACCTTCCTTCGCTCCTTTCTCGAACCCGAAACCAGACAAAAAAGCACACCCTAAACCCTAAATCCCTTTCAAACCCTAAACCTTGAACCCTGAAATTTTCTAAACCCTGAACCCCCACCTCCCTCGCCCCTCCCCTGTCCCCTCCCTTCCCTCCCTTTGGAAACGGAGGTGGAGGCTGGGTTCTTGTTAAGGGATTTAATTTAAGTTACCATAATAAGGAACCCATATTATTTACTATAGATCCCTATTCTGGTAACTTAACTAAATCCCCTAAAGCCCTAAACCCTAAAGCCCCTAAAACCCCTAATTCCCTAAAACCCTAAAGCCCTAAACCCCATAATCGCTAAAACGCTAAAACCCTAAACCCTATAAACCCTAAAGCCCTAATCCCTTAACCCCTAAAGCGCTAAAACCCTGAACCCTAAACCCTATAAACCCTAAAGCCCTAAACCCTATAATCCCTTAACAAGAACCCAGGAGGAGCAGCCTCCCCCCTTCCCTCCCTTCCCTCCCTTTGAAAACGGAGGAGGAGTTACCATAATAAGGAAACCATTTTGTTTACTATAGATCCCCCTATTATGGAAACTTATATTAATTAAACCTAAACCCTAAACCCTAAAGCCCTAATCCCGTAACAAGAATGGTAACTTGTATCAATTAAATCCCTTTGAAAACGGAGGAGCACCATAGATCCTTACTATGATAACTTAAATGAATTAAATCCCTTTGAAAACGCAGGAGGAGCAGCCTTAAGCCCTAAACCCTAAACCCTAAACCCTAAACCCCCTAAACCCTAAACCAACCAACCTAATACCCTGAACCCAGGAGGAGCAGCCCTCCTGCTCGGCGTCCGATGCTGCGAAGGCCTTGCCGGAGCAGGCCGAGCTTCAGGCCCTCTTTGCGCCTCAAGTTTGTAGGGTTTTGTAGGGTTTTATGGGGTTTTATGGGGTTTTAATGGGGTCTTTAGGGGTTTTAGGGTGTTGTAGGGTTTTTATGGTGTTTTAGAGGGTTTTTAGAGGGGTTTACAGGGTTTTATAGGGTTTAGGGTTATAGAGTTTATAGGGTTTGCAGGGTTTTATAGGGTTTTTAGGGTTTTAGAGGGTTTATAGGGTTTTTATAAGGGTTTATAGGGTTTATAGGGCTTAGGGTTTAGGGTGTAGGGGTTTAGGAGGTGTTTAAGCGGTTTTATCGGATGTGATAAGCGCTTTCCAGCTTTTCATAGGGTTTTGAAGGATAATTAGTTTCGGAGGCATTCCTAGTCATAGGAGTTGATGTGGCTCTGTAGGGTTGCATGAGGATTTAAGGGGACCTGACAGGATTTGTGTAAAAGCTTTATATCTTTCGGGCTCCGAGCATCCCGAAGTAGGTATTTCCCGGACTGTCGATTCCCAAGTAGTATGGTTGATGGACGTTAGATTCCATCGTTGGCATTACTTTCGTATCTGTTGAGACTCCGAAGTATAGCAGGAACTGTTCGCCTAAACCCTAAACCCCAAAACCAACCGTACTTGGAGGCAAGTACGATGGACATTCACGTGGCAGGGGAAGGCGTGAAGGCGCGGCGGGTATGGAGAAAGAGGGTTCCCGATTGGGGCAGGGCTTTTCGGGTTAAGAGGACGCTCGGCAGGTTTCAAGCCTTGTGTGGCCGCTTGATGTTTTTGTTGGCAGGATTTTGGGAGCCGTGAGTGTATTGTTGGTGGCAGTGATTCTAAACCCTCAACCTTAAACCCCAAACCCCCTACCCTAAACCCTGAACCTTAAACCCTAAACCCTGCCAGCTATCTTGTGGGGATTTGCATTCCCTGATAGTCCAAGCCTACACCCCACTCTGACACCCGAAACTCCACACCCGTTTTTGTTTTTGTGGGGGGGGGGGGTAAGCGTTTAAGGTTTAGGGTTCAGGGCGAATCGGGTTTAAGAGTTTAGGGCTTTGGGTTTAGGATCTCAGGCTGAGGATCTTTGTGTTACATTGGCAGCCTCTGCATTCAGGTAAGCTGCACCAGACACTCCTTTCAAGCTTCAGCTGCTCCATGTTGAGATTGTCTAGATGTGTCCGTTCGTTTTTGCGAAGACACCAACGAGCAGCATAAGGCTCTGGCATTTGGCAACCCAGCACTGCACCGGAACCCTGAAGTCCCAAACCCTAAGCCCTAAACCCCTAAACCCCAACGCTTTGAATTCTTGGAACCTCCCCAGGGAGCCCAGTGCCGTTAATGAAGGGTTTAGGGTTTAGGGTTTAGGGATGTACCTTGAGTTACAGGGGCTCTAAGTTTACAGAGAGTCCAATAGCCCTCGTCAAGTAAGGAATAGACCTTAAGCCGTAATATCGAGGCCCCTATAACTTAAGGTCTATAGCCCTAACCCCTAAACCCCAAACCCTGAACCCTAAACCTAAACCCTGAACCCAAAACCTAAACCCCAACCCCTAAACCTAAACCCTAAACCCTAAACCCTTTAGTTAAGGGGCCGGAGCCCCGAAGCCAGACGAAGACCCTTTGGCACCTCTCGGTCCTTGTTGATGAATGTGGGGGTTTCCGAAAATAGGGGACCCTAGTATAGTACCCTAAATAGTAGGATCCTTGTTATACGGGCCCCCCCCAAATAAGGTACCCGAATTTTCGCAAAGTCCCATGTGAGTCGTTTTCGAACTTAGGTTCCCTCTTATCAGGGTTCCTTAAAAATGGATCTATAAAGGGTTCTATAGGCTTCCTTAAAAGGGATCTATAACGGGTTCTATCGGGTTTCTATAAGGGTATACTCTTATGAGGGTTCCTTGACAGGGATCCATAAAGGGTTCTGTAGGGTTTCTATAAGGGTATACTCTTATGAGGGTTCCTAAAAGGGATCTATAACGGGTTCTATAGGGTTTCTATAAGGGTATACCCTTATGAGGGTTCCTTGAATAGGATCTAGTCTATAACGGGCTCCATGAGGTTTCTATAAGGGTCTACTCTGAGGGTTCTCTAATTTAGGCTCCCTTTATTTTAGGGTCCTTTGTGTCTCAGGGTGCCGTAAACTCCGTTACCCTCCACCCTCAACTCTGATTTTTTAATTATTACACCCTCACCGTCACCCTAAATCTTTGCAACAGTTGAACGTAAGCAGGCAAAAGCACGCTGAAGCTCTTCAAAAGCATACCTTCAGAAAGACAGCCGCTAACAAAACACAAAACCCCGAAAACATCAAAACACCACAACGAACAAGCCCTACACACACACACACACTAAAACGAGCAAACCCTAAAAACCCTATAAACCCTAGAAAAAAATCCGTCTTTTTAGGAGCTCCGACGAAACCTCCGGCCCTCCCCGACGCCCTTTGAAGAGGGCCCGGAGGATGCTGAGACCTGGTAAAAGAAAGTGTTTAGGGTTTAGAGTTTAGGGTTTAGGGTTTAGGGTTTGCTTGCGGTTTCGGGCTCGGGGCCTAGGCCTAGCCCTAGCATCAAAATAGCCCCAAAAGCCTTATATAACAGGGTCTTTGGGCCCAAAAGCCTTAAAATATGAGTCCTTTGAGGGTAAGGGCTAGAGTTTGGGGTTCTAGTGGTTTAGGGTTTTAGTGTTTTTTTCTGAATCAGGGTATTGGAGGCTTTGATGAGTGATCTTAGTAGTATTATACGTTTGAAATTCTATATGTACTAGTATGCGTATGAGTTTTGATATTCAATGTCAATGTGAGCCTCAGTAGTAATATATTAGTATTATTTGGAATATACATGCTAATCTAGGTAATAATACTCGAATACGCAGTAGTGTTCGTATTAGTATTAGGTTTAATATTTTAAATGCATATTAATAGACTAGTATTTTCAAGCTTAATATACTAATACATGAATGTATTAGTATATGAGTATGTTTGCACACTTGTAACGTCGTGCATTGGTATGTCTGTCCTTTGTTCAGCCTTAATATTAGTAGTAGTACTGAACCTATTAGAATAATTGAGACGAGTGTGGATAATAGTTTAAAAACTTTAAGAATCTGAGTATTCGTATCCGTATTAATAGTCGCGTTAGTGTTGATGTTAGTATTAGTATGCAATATTTTTTTGGCGAGTAATATTCCTAGGAAAAGCTGGCATCAGTATTACTTTTCATGTTAATAGTATTGGTGGTAGCATTATGTTGAGTCTTATTCTTAATACAAACATTGCTAAGTTCCCGACTCTTTCAACGAAATGCTACTGACACTTTGTCTTCCCACTTTCGTTCCAAATTTCATGAAATGTCACACTACACATGGGCATAAACGGTTTGCATGAGGTTTTGCACATGACTCAAGCACAAAACGTGGGTACATGAGGGGGGTAGCATATATATATATACATATAAATATATATATATATAATATGATACCAGTTTCCCCACAGACATTTTTTTGAAGGCAGGGGACTTGGCAATTTTGTTACTGTACGTTCGCTGGCTATACTTGGAATTTACAACTGCGGCTGACCTAAAAATCCGATGCTCTTGACGGTTTGGAAGCTCCGAGTAATGTAGGGGTTGTGATAGCTAGACATAAACTCCTTTATCGTAGCTTATATTTATGGTCCCAAAGGGTCCAAGCACACAGATAGTGGGGTTTTAGGTGCTGACAGTGGATCTTAAAACCATGTACTTTGGGCACCTCGACCCTCACGGTAAGGTTTCGGACTTCACGTTGTTTCATTCCAGGGCTCGGGCTTGAGACTAAACAGCTTTGTCATGTAAGGCTGTGTGTCGCTTGCATCATTGCGGTTGGGGGGGCACTTTTTTAGATTTTGTGGGTTTAGGGCTCAAGGGGTTCAGGGCTTTAGGGTTAAAGTTTGGATCGTAAGGACTTTAGGGTATAGGTATAGTAAGACTAGTATTCAGCCAAGAGGGTCCACATATACTAGTGTTATGGAATCAGGTCCCCAAAAGCCAAAAAGGGATGGTCTTTTGGGACCTAATTCCATAATGGTCGTTTTTGTAGACCCTCTGTGGGCTATACAGTCCCTTGAACCCTATGTAAACCTTACAGTACTCAAACCCCAGGAACCTGACTATCTAAACCCGAAACCCCTGGACCCTAGACCCCTCTGAACCCTAGACCCCTAAACTCTAAACTCTAAACCCCTAGCCTCCCTTGGAACCACAACAAAACATAGTATGTTTAATACTCCCTTGGCGTTCTGAATAACAAGAATCGATGATCAAGCCCCAAAGCCCTAAACCCCTCAGGCCCAGTTTCACTAGAAACTAAACCCAATCCCCTAAACCCTTGTCCCCTAAACCCTAAACCCTTAAACCGTCCTCAGGCCCCTCTGGGTAGTTGAAGGTCTAGGACTTCGCTACCCGAGGAGACAGTCGAGTTTCTGGCGGCGAGTCCTGACTTGGACCATGGCAGCCCTAACATGGCCGAGGCAAGAGAAAGTATTTGGGTTTAGGGTTCAGGGTTTAGGGTTTAGGGTTTAGGGTCTAGGGTTGAGGGTTTAGGAGTTAGGGTTTAGGGTTCAGGGTTTAGGGGTTCAGGGGCTCAGGGTTTAGGTAAGAGAACGTACGGTTGATGATATAAATCCTGCATTACCCTTAAACGCAAAATACTATAATTCCCATAGCCTAGGGTCCTTAAGGTAATGCCGGATTTATATCATCAACAGTACTAGGGTTTAGGGTTCAGGGTGTAGGGTTTAGGTGTAGGTTTAGGGTTTAGGGATTCGGGACGTGTCATTTCATTTTGCGGTCCCGCTATGGAGTGGTTGTTGAAATAGTTCCTCGCGGCCATGGAGCCCAAAACCTTAAACCCCATCTTAGCCCTGAACCCTGAAGTCCTACTGTTGATGATATAAATCCTGCATTACCTTAAGGACCCTAAACTATGGGAATTGTGGTATATTCCTTATTGTGGGTACTGCAGGATTTTGATCATCAAGTCCTAGTTCTCTTGATCGTCTTCCGATCAATATGTCCGGTGGTTGGGATTCCTGGCTGGAGGTACTCATGTGAATGCAAATGAGGTTAGGGATTAGGGTGTCTTTCTTGACCCCAACTGAAGCACACAGAACCTTGCTTTACTTAGAACCTTGCTTGCGAAGCATTCCGGATGCGGACTTGTTTAACTGCTTGAGCAGTCGACACTCGAAAGGCTCAGTAGCCCTCAACCCAGATTGCGAAGTGCCAAACGTAAATAAAGGAGTTCGGAGATTGGCCCAATACACGTCCCAATCGAAGAGTTGCAATAGAATAGGCTCAAACAGGCTTGAAATGTAATTAATGCAAACTCACGCGACATGTTTTATTGGACCCAACTGAAGCGGACATATGGTTATGGACGTTGTAGTTATGTATGTCTCTTTGCAAATGTAAACACCCATGTGCATCCTGCACGCATGTGTGCAATGTATGCGTGCATGCATGCCTGCATGCATGTACAGTCACGTGCAGGTACCGAAACACATGCAGGCACATGGCATGGAAGCGCACATGCATGCACACAAAGTGCTACGCATGAATGCATCCGCGCATACTGTTTCGTACAACGGCAACCATGGCGGCGCACAACTTGCATGTTCTCCTCGCCCGTGCCTAAGAACTTTGGGTCGCAAGTATGGCTATATGACTACGAATATGGGGATTTCCGAAAATAGGGGACCCTAATATAGTACCCTTAAATAGTAGGATCCTTATTAGAGGGACCCCCAAAATAAGGTACCCTAATTTTCGGAAACTCCCATATTGAAGCTTTGTCTCGAGCTTCCCGCCAGGCGATGCCGGCCACCGGCCCGCTCGAGCACAGTGGTCCTGGGTCGGCACTGGAGATGCCAACGGAGGAGGACTTAATTCTGGCTGAGGGTGTGGGGGCCGGAGGGTTTTAGGATTTTTAGGGTTTAGGGTTAGGGTTTTGGGGCTTTAGGGTTCTAGGGTTTTGGGTTTTGGGTTTAGGGTTTTAGGGCTTAAGGATTTTAGGCCGATATTTTGCTGCGAAGTATTCATGCCCCCTATATTAGGGGCATTGTTCCTTTAAGGTTTCAACAAGGGTGTTATAGGGTTTTAATTTCGTTAGTACTTCGAACGGGTTCTGAGGCATACTACGGTATAAATCGGTGTCAAGTTCTAAGTAGAAACTTTGAGGAGAACCGCTAATCATTTATGCTCCATGTGTTGGAGGCTGTTCAGGGTCTGCCTTGCAGCAGCAAAGGATCCAACGGTTCCTATTAGTACACGGCCCTTCCGGAGCGCAGTAGTATACATAAATACAAGTAGAATAGGTTCTAGTTTCTGCCTGGGGTCGGGCTTGCTAGTGGCAAAGTAAGTGCGACCATGCTAAATCGGTATGCTTGTTTCCATGACTAATCACTGCTGTCCTACATACCGTATTCCTGCGCAAACCCCCAACCCTAAAACCTACACCCTTCACCTCCTAGAGGACAAGAAGCGCCTTGCTTATGGTCTCCATTGCAGTTCCTCTTTTGTCTGCCATAGAACCGGCTAACCAAGGAATGGAACTACAATCTATACTGTAGGAAACCCTAAAACCCCAAACCCTAAACCCTCTAACCCTCCAGCCCTCTAAACCCTAAACCCTCCAAGCCTCTAACCCTCTAAACCCTAAACCCTCTAACCCTCTAAACCCTAAACTCTCCAACCCTCTAACCCTCTAAACCCTCTAAACCCTAAACCCTCTAACCCTCTAAACCCCAAACCCTAAGCCCCAAACCCTTTTCGGAAGTCTCGAAGCTCTAGACCCTCTAAACCCTAAACCCCCTTCTAAGCCCCAAACCACAAACCCTTTTCGGAAGTCTCGAAGCTCTAAATAAACCCTAAACCCCAAACCCCAAAACCCTTCCCGGAAGTCGCGCAGTTCCTTCGAGGATGTCCTGCCAATGCCTCCCTGTCGCTTGGCCTTCCTCGGGATCAACGAGCGAGCAGTGTCAGGGGGGGGAGGTTTTTGAGGGCTTGGTCTAGGGTTTAGGGTTTCGGGGTTTAGGGGTTTAGGGCTTAGGGCATTAGGGTTTTAGGGTTTAGGGCTTTAGGGGTTTAGGGTTTTAAGGGGTTTAGGGGTTTAGGGTTTGGGAGCCTGAAGAAACAGCAAAGTATGCCCATATAGTCCCCAAAAAAGATTGGTGTCAAAACGGCCGCCCCTAGTGACTAAGCCCTGGCGGTCCCTGATACTCCCTTGGTTTAGGGTTTCAGGGTTTTTGGGTTTAGGGCTTTAAGGGTTTTAGGGTTTAGGGTTTTAGTTTTTTTAAGGGGTTTAGGGCTCTAGGGTTTGTATTCGTGTAAGTAAGAAGCGCCGCTTGTCTTACTTGTGCAGGTTACTACTTTCTAGATTTTGGAGGCCGGAGCCCTTAAAACCGCACCCCAAAACCCGGGGCTTTAAGGTTTATGAACGCTAAACCCTAAACCCTAAACCGTAAAAGCCTCGATGTTAACAGCAGCTTAAGTGCATCTTAACCCCCAAGCTCCCAGGTACCGTTTAGGGGGGGGGGGATACCTACCCAATCCCTAAACCCTAAACCCCAAACCCCCATATAGAAACCCTGCAGTCTGCCATGTGGGTACTTTGGACCCTTTTTGGGTGGGCCCTAAACCCCAAACCCCTAAACCCTTGAATCCTAGACCCTAAACCCCTAACCCCCAAATCCTCGCCCCTAAACCCTAAACTCTCAAAAAACCCTTTGGGTAAGGCCTCTTTTTAAGGTAGTATTAGGGAGACCCCTTAAAGGGGACCCTTCTGAACCCTACTTTAGGCTCTCTTAAAAGGACCTTATTGAGAGGGTCTGTGTCCCCAAGGGTCCCCCAAATCCTAACTCTAAACCCTAAACCCTAAATCCTAAACCCTAGATCCTAAACCCTAAACCCCCACGCCCCTAAATCCTAACTCCTACTTTTCAAGGTCAGAGCAGCCGCAGCTCCCAGAGCTCCACGAGCTCCGCGCCGCGCTCTTCGGGAAACGGCCTGCTGCCGAGACTCCTTCCGGAACTCGAGGCCTCCTAGGAGTTTAGGGGTTTAGGGGTCTTTGGGGTTTAGGGTCTTAGGGCCTTTTGGGGTTTTGGGTTTAGGGTCCTTTAAGGGCTCCTAGGGTTCCTTTTAAAGGGTCCTTTAAGGGCTCCGAGGGTTCCTTTTAAAGGGTCCTATTAAGGGCTTCTAGGGTTCCTTTAAAGGGTCCGTTAAGGGTTCCTAGTGTTCTTTTTGAAGGGTCCTTTAAGGGTTCCTAGGGGTGCTAGGAGGATTTCGGGGTTTTTGTTATTCAAAGTCTTGTGTTAAAGCGCTTAGGGTTTTAACTGTGGGTTTAGGGCGTACAAATAAAGGGTTCAAGGGTTTAGGGGGTTTAGGGTTTAAAGGGTTAGTGTGTAGGGGAGGCCTGGGGCTGTGCCCAGAGACCCTAAAACCCCTCGATTAACTAAGCCCATAAGCCTTAAACCCTAAACCCCAAAGGCCCTAAATCCCTTACAACTTACACCCATATGATCCGGAGCCCTGAAGCCGATACGCGAACCCGGAACCCTAAACCCATCGGCCCCAAACCAACCTTCAAGCATGGCTTGCAAGGTAAGCACAAAAGCCCCCTCGATCCCTTGTCGTCCTTGCGTACGAAGAGTATAATATAAATGCCGGCTTAGGGTTTGGGGTTTAGGGGAAACGCTGGAGTCTGTTTGTCAAGGCCCAACCCTAAACCCGAAGCCCTAAAACCCAAACCCCATAAACCCTAAACCCTAAACTCTAGGACATTTTCAGGTGGGTAGTTACCGTTATTATAGGAGCCTTATGGAAGGTCGAAAAAAACAGCTTAGAGAGGCCTGACAGAAGCCCTATGGCCCTATATACCCTAAACTCCCCACCTGCAGTTTCCTTTAACCTAGACCCCCCAAACTAAACCCCTAAACCCTAAACCCCAAGCCAGAAACCCTAAACCCTAAACCCCAAACCCCAAACCCTAAACCCTAACCCCCTAAACCCCCAAACCCCAAACCCTAAACCCTAAACCCCTAAACCCCTAAACCCCTTGACCCTAACCCCTAAACCCTAAACCCCTAAACCCCAAGACCCTAAACCCCATAACCCTAAACCCCTAAACCCCCTAAACTCTAAACCCCAAACCCCAAACCCCAAACCCCTATAGACCCTAAACCCCAAACCTCAAACCCCCCAAACCCTAAACCCCTAAGCCCAAACTAAACCCTACACCCCAAACCCCTTAACCCCTGTAGTAGCCTTATGGAGCCCTTTAAAGGAACCCTTAGAATCCCATTTAGGGAACCCCCCGGAGCGCGAGCATGAGAGGCCACCAGCTCTGACAGCAGCCCAGCAAACTCCGTCGATCGGGCCGTCCATGACTTCTGGCGCGACTTCTGCGCGCCTGGGCGTGGTGGTTCAGGGTTTTGGGTTTAGGAGTTTAGGGGTTTAGGGTTTAGGGTTTAGGGTTCAGGGTTCGGGGTTCGGGGTTTAGGGTTCAGGGTTTGGGGTTTGGGGTTTATGGAAGGTGCATAGGATAAGGTTTAGGGCCTAGGGCTTGGGGTGTAGGATTTCACAGGGCTTGATGTGGGCTTCATAGCTCTGAAGTGTCGGGTTTTGGCAGGGCTTTGTAGGGATTTGAGGAGGGTTCAGGGTTTAGAGTTTAGGGTTTAGGGGTTTCAGGGTTCGGGGTTTTGGGAATTTGGGATTTAGGGTCTTGGGGTTTAGGTGCAGCAGCTAAAGTTGTTGATGGATTCTTGCCAAGGACTTACAAGTCAGAGAAATCCATAAGGACATCTCCCCAGAGAGCCCATTGCCCCTTAATTAAGGATTATACCTTAAATTAATGGGGGCCTTAATATTATGATTTCAGGTATATTCCTCAATTAAGGGGTGTTGGGTTCTCCGGGTCTTTGTTGACTCATAATGTGAGGTCCCGAACAAGCAGCTCTCCCTCGGTAGAACACTCTAAACCCTAAACCCTAAACCCTAAACCAAAACCCTAAACCCTAAACCCTAAACCCTAAACCCTAAAACCCTAAACCCTAAACCCCTAAACCCTAAACCCATAAACTCCATATGTAACAGGGTGCAAGATGCCACAAAACCCATACCATCGTCTTTTGTGTTGAGTGCCCTACACTAAACCCCAAACCCTAAACCACAGTACATAATGATCCCGCCGCATTGTTTTTTGTCGGTGTTTTGTTGGTGAAGTTGTGTTTTCGCTACAGTTTTAAGCAGATTTTGAGGTTGTTTTCGGTA
>CAJNJA010012751.1:557-12970 GCA_905231915.1 Symbiodinium necroappetens | reverse complement strand
CCGTGGTGACCTGGGGCAATGCTGCGGGTGGTGGCGACAATAGCACTGTGCAGGATCAGCTGAAGAACGTTCGGCAGATCCAAGCCTTGAGAAGTGCTTTTGCAGCCGTTCTTGGTGATGGATCCGTGGTGACCTGGGGCATTGCTGCGAATGGTGGCGACAATAGCACTGTGCAGGATCAGCTGAAGAATGTTCAGCAGGTCCAAGCCTCGAACTGTGCTTTTGCAGCCGTTCTTGGTGATGGATCTGTGGTGACCTGGGGCGATGCTGATCGCGGTGGCGACAGCAGCGCTGTGCAGGATCAGCTGAAGAATGTTCAGCAGATCCAAGCCTCACTTTTTGCTTTTGCAGCCATTCTTGATGATGGATCCGTGGTGACCTGGGGCAATGCTGCGCATGGTGGCGACAGTAGCGCTGTGCAGGATCAGCTGAAGAATGTTCAGCAGATCCAAGCCTCGGGAGGTGCTTTTGCAGCCGTTCTTGGTGATGGATCTGTGGTGACCTGGGGCGATGCTGATGGCGGTGGCGACAGCAGCGCTGTGCAGGATCAGCTGAAGAATGTTCAGCAGATCCAAGCCTCGAACTGTGCTTTTGCAGCCGTTCTTGGTGATGGATCCGTGGTGACCTGGGGCAGAGCTGAGTATGGTGGCGACAGCAGCGCTGTGCAGGATCAGCTGAAAAATGTTATGCAGGTCCAAGCCTCGCGAGTTGCTTTTGCAGCGCGCAGCCCCAGAGTCCCCGCAGCCCCTACAATCCTATAAGCCCTCGAGAGGTCTCTGCGTCGGCAACCCACAGCCCCGGACTGGGCGTTCGCAGCATTACCTGCCGGGGCTCCATCGTGCAGCTTGGTTTACGGTTTCGGGGTTTAGGGTTTGGGGTCGTGCAGCTTGCCGGTGAACGCTTCGGTCTTACATGACAAGATTCAAGTTTCAGGGTGGAAGGTTATCACTATTGACATGTTTGGAAGATGCTTGTTGTGATAAACCACTACGATTGTTAGACTTGCGACTGTGACTCTTATTGTTGATATAATCTTTGTATTGTTATTTTGCTATTATGTTTATTGCTACTATTATTACCATAGCTTGCTCTTCTTTTTACTGTTGTTTTTGTGAATGAAATCACTGTAATAATACTACTAATAGTAATAGTCGCTATTATTACTACTATGATTCTTGGTATTTTGAGCGTTGTTACATGTTAACTCGCTAGTATTGTTTATGATTAGGTAGTTTGATTGTGAGTATGTTTAATGTTAGGACTACCGTTAGTTTTGTTCTTCTTGGTTCTTGGGATGCGGGTTCCGGACGCAATGGCCGGGATCTGAAGGCCAACTCAATTCAAAGAGAGATCTTCGGGGTTTAAGTTTAGGGTTTAGGGTTTGGGGTTAGGGTCTGTAGTTTTGGGGCTTGGGGCTTAAGGTTTAGGGTTTAGGGTTTCGGGGTTAGGGTCTATGGTTCTGGGGATTAGGGCTTAAAGTTTAGGGTTTAGGGTTTTGCGGTTTAGGGCCAGCTTGGGTCGGGGTCCGGAACACCAAGCCAGCATCCGTGCATCGAGACGAATTCGCAAGGTTCCAAGAGCTTTCGGTAAGCAGACGTCGAGACTGCCCATCCTTCACCCCCTAAACCCTTAACCTTAAACCCTAAACCCCTAAACCCCTAAAGCCTAAACCGTAACCCCTAAACCCCTAAACTCCCCAAACCCTAAACCCCTAAACCCCTAAACCCCTAAACCCCTAAACCCTAAACCCCTAAACCCTAAACGCCAATCCTGCACCTAAAGGTTGATGGTTGTAGGGTGCACGGTTTAGTCCTCAATCACCAAAGCCACAAAACGCTAAGGTTATGACGTCCGCTTATACGAACATCGGGCATTTTTAAAAAAGGTAAAGTGTATTCTGAATCTTTGCATTAATGGACGTTATAACGCTAAGGAATGGGACAGCGATCGCCCATCCCCCTCGGATCGAGGAGCGGAGTGTTGGAAACCCCAGAGGTAGCAGCCAGTTTCCAAGGTGGTTGAAGAGGATTAAGGTTTAGGGATGGTGATGGTTACAATACTGACCTGGCTACAGTCAACATCATTCCCACTACTACCACCCCTACTAGCTGGTATGGTTTTAAGACTTAGAAAGTGGCCGCGCTCAAGGCCGGAACAGGACAGCGGTGTGGAGTCGTAGAGTTGTGGGTTTCGGGTTCAGGTACCGCAGACCCCGAAAACTTTGACTTGGTCGAAGTTTCTGATGAATGGAGTTCAGGGTTTGGGAGCCCAGTCCATACAAGTGTCATCTATTGGGATGTCCATTTTTTTCCCATCTTCGACTTCAAGAAGTTTGCCACCCAAAAGCAGCACAACACCCTAAACCCTAAATCCTAAACCCCTAAACCCTAGCCCCTAAACCCTAAACCCCCTAAAGCCTACACCCTAAACCCCTTAAACCCTAAACCTAAATCTAAACTGGTTGCTGGGCCTGGCTCTTCGGGCACCCATAAAAAGTCCCACCCGCTCCCTGCACCCTGAACCCTAAACTCCTAAACACCCCCAGCCGTAAACCCTAAACACCAACCTCGAGCCGCAAGCCCCTAGAGCCATGGGGCATGTAGTAGATTCCGGCTGGAAGGTAGTAGTATGAAGTTTCGGCTTCAGGTTTTGCTTGGAGACTCAGTTTCTGAGCCAAAACCGAAGCCCCCAACCCTTAGCAGGATTTAGGGTTCGAGGCTGCGGGTTTAGCGCATAGGTTTGGTGGTTTAAGGGTTTAGGGCTTGGGGCTTTAACCCCTATACCCTAAAGGGAGGGCCTAGGGCTTTCGGATGAAGTGGGCGGCTCATCGAAATCTACTGGCAATGCGTGCCCCTGGAAGGAGCCGTATCCAAATGCTGCTGTGCTGGATTGTGCTGTCGACTTGCAGTCTAGAGTTCCTGCTTTTACAGGCCTGGCCACTTGATCCGCCCAAAGCTTAAACCCTAAAACCTTCACCCTACACCCTAAACCCTACAGACATCCCTAAATTCTTCAGCCCTAACTCGTAAGACACCCCGACACCGAACCCTAAATCCTAAACTCGTCACAGCAGTGAGAAAAGGAGCCCACAAAAACCAGTAAACTCCCCAAACCTCGAAGGTTTAGGATTTAGGATTTAGGGTTTAGGGTTTAGGGAAGCCGAAGCGTTTACTCAGATCCTTGAATATGAAATGATACAGAACAAGCCACCACATGTCCCATGATTGTCTGGGTTAAGGGAGGAACCCTAAACCCTAAACTAAACCCTAAACCCTAAACCCTAAACCCTAAACCCTTTCGGATCCATCTTCTGGATCCTGTTTGCAGGATCCATGTACCGTATAGTACGTTGTAACACACTGGACTATATTCTGAGATGCTGTATTATGCTGTAGTATACGACATTATACTATAATATGCTAGAATATACTGTGATATACTATAATCTATTATGTGGTAGAAGGTTATAGCCTACTAGAGTGTATATAGATATGTCTACTCCAGCCTGCAACAGCTTTGCAGCTCCAGGGTTTGTGGCCAAGCGTTCCGAGATCAGCCCCCTAAATCCCGAAGGTTTAGGGTTCAGGGTTTAGTGCTGAAGTTTTCTTAGGTCCTATAGAAAGCTACAAAGCCTTTTGCGTCGCAGGTCGAGTTGGGCTTGGGCCTGAAGCTCTTGTATAGGGTTCTGTAGTCAAGGGCTTGGCCCAGGTGTAGGTTGATACGAGTCGGTTATTGATTCGGGTCGATTGGGGCAGAGGCCGCAGAGAGTATGGGTCCCCGAAAATAGTCCTCATTACAGGGACCCCTTCAACAGCACGCCGACCGTTTAGAAGCCCATGATGTATCCTAAACCCTAAACCCTAAACCCCTAAACTGTATACCCTAAACCCTAAACCCTAAACCGTATACCCCATGTTCTGGCAAAGGAGAGGTTTGAGAGAGAAAGCCCAGCACCTGCACTAGAAGAGAGTCCGGTCGAGGTCTTGCCTGACCTGATGCTTTAGGGTTTAGGGTTTAGGGTTTCGGGTCTAGGGTTTAGGGTTTTGGGCTTAGGGTGGATAGGACAACTGGGTAGTTCTCTAAATTAGGGTCGCCTTTAGGGGTCCTTCTTCTTGCAAGGGTGCCACACTATGTTGGGGACCAGGAAAGGGACCCTAGTTTGGAGTACTGCCCAGCTTCATTCCTCTGCATGTTCCACAAGCCAAGGATGTGGTTGCGAAGACGAGCGTAGAGTGGGTGGAGTGCCCTGTCTGCACAGCTCTGGCAACTCCGGGCTGGGTTTATTGCAGGCGCTTCAGTAAGTCGAGACGTCGTTCTTTTATTCCCTTGTCATTTCTATATTGAGGTATGCCAACGTTGCCACGTTTCGTTTGTTTGCTTCAGTTGTTTACCCTCTACACTAGGGCGTCAGGGCACACTGCAAGAGGCGTATGTGCATTCTGTGGAAGGTGGGACTATGCCGACCTCATGGATGCCATGAAGGCAGTGCAAACTGCTCGGTGTTTCGCTTTCTCCTCCATCGTTGTTGCGAGGCAGTTTAGCAGAAATTATGGATCACGAAACTGCTTAGAAGCATCACTGTCGAGAATCACTTTCCCAAGCTCTGTGTACCTGAACCCAGCAGTTCCAGCATCTTTGTTGTTAACGATTGTTGCATCTCGCTTGAAGCCCTTCCCGGTAACCATTTTAGAGAATGCATGCGCGTAGCTTGATTCCAGCACGCACCATTCGTCCTTGCCGGGCTTCAAGCGGTTGTTCAGCCCTAGGCGCTAAACTGCCAGCCCTACACCCAGGAGGCTAAACACGACCCCTTCAAGACTGTGCTCCACCTGTTAACCTAAACCCTAAACCCTAAACCCTAAACCCTAAACCCTAAAGCTCAATCCCCAAAACCCTGAAACCGACACACTCAACCTTAAAAAAATCCCAAACACCAGACCCAAGCCCGTCAACCCTGAAACCTTCATGGGAACCGTTATCTCCCTAGTTTAGGGTTCCGGGCTTAGGGTGTATGTTTAGGGTCTAGGGTTTAGGGTTCAGGGTTTAGGGTTCAGGGTTTAGGGTCTAGGGTCTAGTATCTCCTCCTTAAGCCTTGAACCCTACACTCCCCAAAAGCCTAAACCCCTTGTAAAACCATAAACCCTAAACCCTAAACCCTTCAAAAGAACCCAATTCAAGCAGCACCCCTCGAACCAGGAGGATCCCACCATCCAAGCGAGCGTCGTCTCCATCCTCTTCCACGAGGCCTGAGTGCTCTCCTTTTTGTGGGTTTAGGGTTTACGGGTTTAGGGTTTAGGGGTTTAGGGGTTTAGGGGTTTAGAGGGTGTAGGGTATAGGATTTAGGGTTTAGGGTGTAGGGTTTTGGGTTCAGGGTTCAGGGTTTAGGGTTCAGGGTGTAGGGTTAGGGTTCTGGTGTAAAGCTCTCGGTTCGTGGGTCCCATTCCTGAAACGGCAGGGTTTAGGGTTCAGAGTCCTAGGTAGTATGAGGGAGGCCCCTTAAAGGGGACACTTCTGAACCCTACTTGTGGCTCTCTTGAAGGGGACCTTATTGAGAGGGTCTATATCCTCAAGGGTCCCCCCAATCCTAACCCCCAAAGAGGCTAAGAGGTCTAAGCCTTTTGGGCGTAGCCTTTGTTTGATGCGAGTGTTTTGTTATTAACTTGTAGATCCCATAGAGGCAAGTAACCGGGGCATGCAGTTCCAACTGTCAGACATATATTTATAGACTTCTCCAAATATCAAAAACCCTAAAACCCTATGGGCTGTGAACACCAAACCTAAACCCCAAACCCTAAACCCAAATGGCGAAAGGCCCATTGCATTTTAAAAAACCCAAATGGCTACGGCTCACGTTTGCGCCCGGCTGCTGCCTTCTCTCCAAGCATTGGAAGCACGGTCCTGCGTGCCGGAGCGGAGGTAGAAACCCTCCGGCGTGCAATGGCGAATGTTCACATGGATTTGTGAGTACACTGATGCTTTCCTGCATACTTTTCAGTGCCATTTTCAAGTGCCTCTTCAACAGAGAGAAAGGGACAATTCGCACAACCGCTTCCTTCGAG
The DNA here is from genome assembly GCA_905231915.1 of Symbiodinium necroappetens. Taxonomy (NCBI): domain Eukaryota; class Dinophyceae; order Suessiales; family Symbiodiniaceae; genus Symbiodinium; species Symbiodinium necroappetens. The sequence continues at coordinate 6,911 of CAJNJA010012751.1, read as the reverse complement.
CACGTTGAATGTCATGGGTTCTCGGCTGATGGAGGAGATTTTGAGCAGTGAGCAACCAAGCTCTTCATGTAACGCCCGTCCTTGCGACCGAAAAAACAGAAGTTCCTCTAGTTCGAAGCCCGTGTCGGTCACCACTTTCTGATGATAGTCAACTTGCATTGGATTCGGAAGGGAACCTCGTTGAAGTTTTGTCGCAGCCGGATGATGGTATTCCACGTGGACCTCCGCCGCCTGTACCAGTCAGTGGACCGGGTCTACATCTACACCTGTCGAGTTTCCACCTCTGCCGCGTGTGGCTGAACTGTGGCGTGAGCCGGACCTCGATGACCCATCCTCTACCACTTCGACTACGACAGGAGAATGGGTGGCCTACAGCGTGCAGACGGGTGCAGACCTGGATTTAATGTGCTTTGCCTTGGACAACGTCTGCTTTGTGTACATCGTTGTTTTCGTCGTCCTCGTCGTCCTCATGGTGTACTACTTGGCCACCTCTGTGCCCCTATCCTACCTGGCCCTCGTCTGCTACCTTGCCTTCGCCATCAAGTATGTGGTCTTCTTCGACTCGAGCTCGTCCTCAACAAAGGTGGTGCATGGGGGGGACTCGCTCCTTCAAGGGGATGATCTGATGAACTTGGTTCAAGTTTTTGGGGGCTCAGGCGTCTTCCTCTTCCATTTCGACAACAACGACCCTCTGTCGGACCGCTGAAGACAATGTACGTGATGCTGATACATGGGTCCCCCACTGACATCGCGGACACAATTCGCAGGTTATTGCATCGTCAAAGGGCACTTCAACACTGCCACAGGTCATTAACTGTGGGTTTGGAGGAATCACTCACTCGGCTACGTCAACCTCACAGTGCTCTTCCACTCAATGCTGCCACCTTTGATGCACAAATATGGGGAGAAGTGGCTCCGTCTGCCTCCGCGGGGCCTCCTCCAATGTTGTCACTGGAGTCCGCCTTCAGCCTGACTTACCCACTTGGACATCCATGGCCCGTGCTCTACCTGGCCGTGAACCACGTGAGCTGGCTGGATTCGGCTGGATATCGACGACATCTATGCAGAGATCGTGTTCGGAATGTCTTGGGCCGTGACCTTGGGGTGGCCAATGAGATTGACCTCTTGCTCATGCAGGCTGATCAGACCAAACCGATTGCGAACCTCCCTGCCGCTAGCGCGCTGCCTGAGCAGGCATTTCGCCATAGGAAGCAGTATGGCATGGAGGACGGAGACGAGGTCAACGATTACGTCCACCACTTCACTTCACTGCGGATGGTGCCACAACCCGTGCACGACCCAGAAGCTCCGACCGTGCTGCTCCTCCTCGACCTGATCAAGCTCCTGAACGTGATGACCAAGCTCTTCATGCAGGTCGTACTGATCATGTCTTTCATGCTGCCTGCGATGATGAAGTTGGTGGTGAGGCTGTTGGTGAAGCGGACACAGAAGCAGAACCTGATGGTCATGGTCGCTCTGGCGCAGGGAGTCGAGCGGTGGATGAGACCGCCGATTATGTGCCGATTATGAGTTTGGAGATGATGAATGTGCTGATGGCGGTGGCTCTGACTCTGATGCCTCCTGACCGCTGTTCTGACAAGATGCGAAGCTTTGCGTCTGAAGGTTCTTTTTCTAGTGCAAGTCTCTCAAGGGACAGGTCTTGCTGACCCGTTGCGGAGAAAGTGGGGCTACTGCACTTAGAAAGAAACCCTAAACCCTAAACCTTAAATTGAGGCCATGGGCCTGTGAAAATGCTATGAGACTAGAAAGCTTAGGATTCGGGTTAGGGTTCTTTTAAAGGGATCTACAAGGGTACTACAAGGTTATAGGGGGATCTGTAAGGATCTACATGGCTTAAGGCATATTTGGGATTTTGGGGTTTAGGATTCGGGTTTAGGTCGAGGTTAGGCTTCAATCAGGGTTTGGGATTTATTCAGCGTTCAAGGTTTTCTTGGGGTTCAGGGGGTTTGGTCTTACGATTCGGCATTCGTGTCAGCTCTTAGATTTTCGGGTTTAGGAGGGGACGCGAGGGCTGCGGAACCTGCATTCGGCGATTCTTGTATCACGGTTACAACGCGGTACAACCTGCACCCCAAGCCTGGTAATACGAAAAAACCTAAACAAGCGGTACCCCCTTAGTTCCTCATATATCTACCGTGTAATATACAACCAAAGCCCTATTCTATTTATGAAGGTCCCTACCCACCCTAGCCTCAGAACCTTGCCAGATGGTGGACTATGTTCGCCTGGACAACCCGACGCAGCGAAGCCGCTTCTGTCAAGAATGTCCTAGGGTGTAATCCCAAACCCGTAGACTGCACACCCGCAAGACCAACGCCGCTACATTCCCTATAGTCATAATAGTACTCATGTTCGCAGTAGCTTTGGCAAGCGAATAATGGCAGTAGTATTGATGTTTGCTGCTAGTGCATGAGCCAGTGGACCAAACTCATAGAGCAGTCCCACAAACACTCGAGACAGGAGTTTCGGGATATCCGGCTTTTCGTGTGGTTTGGGGGAAGGATGCTGAAGCCTAATCCTTTCGCGCTTTGTGTCGATCGAGTTGGTAAGAGTTGTAGGATGTAGAGTTGGGAGGTAGGAAATGCCAAAGCTCTGAAACCCTGAGTCACAAGACCCAAAAGCCTAGGTAATTTAACCTCATAACCTTGACAACATCACGTTTAAACCTGGTAGGCCCGAACCCTAAAGCCCCAAGCCGCAAGCCTGAAACCCTACAATCGCCTACACCACGAAGCCCTGAATTACCTGCACCCGAAAACCCCAGAACCCTCCTAGAACCTTAAAGAGCCCTCCCTAAACCCCAAACCCTAAACCCTAAACCCTATGAGTCTTTATGGAATCCTAACGCTTATAAAGCACTGTTTCGAACCGTAATGCAGCCCTTCTAACAGGTAGCGGGCGCATAAGGCGCCGCGTCAAATCATGCGTTTTTTGTTGGGGAAGGGGAGGAAGGGGGAGGGGGTTGGCATAGCGGTTGCAGAATCGAAGGACAAGGTCCGGGTGTTGACTGCTGAGCGGCAGCAGGCGTCCGATTGGTCACAACCGTGGTGCATCGAAGCAAGTGACATTAGCACCTTTGGGTCATTGCCATGAGCAGGGCCTCGGCGAAACCTACATTTCCTCTCAAGTTCGCGTTGCTCCAAGAGAACATGGCGCTATCCTGGCTTGCCTTGGCGCCGTGAGGCGTCAACATCCTCGTGGGTGTGGCGGCAAAACAGCTGGAGCTCAGTTGCTCCACAGTTTGTCTGCGTTGCTCCACCGAACCCATCATTTCTGGAGCCGCACGTGCGGAAATGAAAGACCATGACGATGACGAAGTGCTAATGCTGATGCTGATGATGACGATGATGATGATGCTGATGATGACGATGATGACGGTGATGATGATCATGTTGATGATGATCTTGGCGATGTTAAACATGCAAACTTTTCCGTGATGCGCTACAAACCTATGTGTTGTCGACATTGTGGAAAAAGCCAAGTTCGTGCACTTTCTAACGAAGGTAATGTGGTGCCCTGTGTGCCCTCACCCTGCTGGAAGCCCATGGAGCCTTACAAAGCTCCCTTTCACGAGCCCTCAGAAGAAACCCCGAACCCTAAACCCAAACCCAAAAACCTTGACCCAGAAGCCTCAAGCTCTAAAGCCTAAGCCCTAACCCAAGCAGCCCAAAGCCCAAAGCCCCTGATTTCCGGAGCCCCCGAGGTCGACTCTACAAGGTCTTGATGATGGCGGTGCTGGCAGACGAAAAGGCGAGGCTGTTGTTGTTGTTGTCGTTGTTGCTGTTGTTGCTGTTGCTGTCGTTGTTGCTGTTGTTTTTCATTTTTAGGGTTAAGGGTATTTTTAGTTGTTTTTGTTTTAATTTTTAGGGTTTAGGGTTTAGGGTTTAGGGTTTAGGTGTTTTTTTAGGTGGGAGCTTTTCGGGCTTTTTGGAGCTGTAGGGTTGAAGCTTTTTGGGCGTTTAGGATTTAGGGTTTCAGGGGTTTTTAGGGTTTTAGGGCGTTAGGGTTTAGGGTTTAGGGTGGAGGGGATTACGGGTTAGAGGCTTTTAGGGTCTTCAGGGCTCCAAGGGTTTCAGGTTTGGGGCGAGGACTTCCAGAGTCGGGGCCAGGCGCGTGAGCTTCTTCCTTTTCCGTCTAAGCCCTAAACCCTAAGCCCTAAACCTCTCTATCATATAGTAACTTAAACTTTAAGGATCTGTTGTTTTCTTTTTGACAAGGGCCCTCCAGTCTCGCTTCCACTCCGTTTTGCGACTCTAGGTGGCACTTTGGGAAACTTTAGAGATTCCCTTTTGGTTCTTTAAAAGGGTACCTATTCATGAAGACTTTTCAGGGCCCGAGAACTACAACCCAGGAGTTCCGTTCGGGTTTGCCTTCAGCTTTCACGGCCGATTTCGCTTCCATTCGGCTTGCCGTTTTTCCTTTTTTCGAGTGCAGACTTGAACATGAAGGGAATCCCGGCGGTTTAGGGTTTAGGGTTTAGAGTTTAGGGTTTCAGACAGTTTTCAAGCCGGTGAAACCAAAACAGCAGCAGAAACAGAAAGCCAGTCACCCACCAACGACACGGAACAACATGGAACAACACGTTTTTTGTTGCGGGGCAGGGGGTGCCCGATTTGCTGTTTCCCGCTCCGGTTTCGGTTCTCAACCCCCCAGCCTTTTTGTCTCGGGTTCCGTTTCAAGTTTTGCTCCCCGGTGGCTTCCGTTTCGGCTTCCGTTTCTGCTTTTGCGCCCTTCCGCGCTTCAAGTTTCAACAAGCGGAAGCCGAAACGGAAGTGTCCGCAGGAATGAACAGCAGACCGAAGTACACAACAAATGGAGGTCTGCGAACGGAAAGAAGAGAGGACATCAACGGAAACATGCCTGCGTCACTGTTGCATACGGGAAGCCACAAGTTTAGGGTTGGGGGGGAGGGGGGTGTTGAGTCTTAATTTATGCTTTGTGGACGACAAAACCCAAGCCCAAGGCTTACGCCTTGCATTCTAAACCCGAACACCTAAGCCCCCGACCCCAAGCCCCAAGCCCCAGACTCGTTCAAAAGAAGCCTTGATGTCGCTGTAAATGTGCAGGTGGACTCATCGGAGAGAAGGTTGCTGAGCAAATACCGGCGCCTCGGCAAGTTATGAGCATGCCGTCAGGCTTCGTTGGTGGCCAATTAAGACCGAAATTTCTACCATCAGGGTTCGAAGAGGGGGTCTTCTTCGGGTTCTTGATGGTTCCATGGCAAGTTTTTTCAAAGGATCTTGCCAGAGCGGGGCTTGGGGGTTCAGGGGCTAGGGCTTCTGGATTAGGTGATTAGGGTCTGCGGTCTTGGGTTGAGTAGGGCTTCTTGGAAAAAGCTCTAAAGCCTCGACCTCCAACACCTCAAATACCCTAAACCATAAACCCTAAATAAATCCTAAACCCCAAATAAACCCGAAATAAAGAAATAAACCCTACATAAACCCTAAACCCGTCAGGGAAGATCACAAGATCACCGAGGAGGAGCATGAAGCCATCCTGCTGGAGCTGGGGTGGACCCAGGCCCCGGTTCAAAAGGGTTCTATAAGAGGGCTCTCTAAGTGTTTTGTAAGAGGTCTCTAGGGCTTCTACAGGTTTAGGCTTTAGGCTTTAGGGTTTAGGGGTTTAGGGGTTTAGGGGTTTAGGGTTTAGGGGTTTAGGGGTTTAGGGGTTTAGGGTGTAGGGGTTTAGGGTTTCTGGTTGGGGGTGCAGGTTTTATGGCTTGCGGATTGAGGCAGCTTCTGGTTTAGGGGTTGAGCTTCCCGCAGGGTTCTGAGTTCTGGGAGTGTTATATAAGGGCTGCTATAGCGGGCTATTTCGGTTTAAGTTTAAGTGAAGGTTTATGGCAAGGGGAGATTCGCAGGGTGGTATTGGGATTTCTTAAGGTTTCATTGGGATCTCACTCTTTTTCGGTAGCTTCCATTCTCTTTGTTTTGGCGCCAGGCCTTGGAAAAGGTTGCGCAAGGGTTTTGTAGGGTTTTTGTAGTCAGGGTAAGTGTGGTTCCCCAGAGGTCCCCCAGGGTCGGTCTTCAGTGGCGGGAAGTTCGGGCTCGGGAATTTGGAGGCAGTTATAATTTAAGTTATAATACACTATAAATGTACTATAACAACTGTACTAAATAAGTACCATATACAGATTATCGTCTACCCTAGTATATAGATTTACTTGATGTAGTTGACGAATAATGTACAACTGCCATTGTCGACCCTTTCGGATTTGACCAAAGCCGACGCCAGCCAAGGCCCCGAAACCGGACTTCCTATCTCGACACCCTCAACCCAAAAATACCCCAAATCCCTACATAAGCCCCAAATCCCTAAAGCCCTAAACCCTGA
>CAJNJA010012750.1:0-12970 GCA_905231915.1 Symbiodinium necroappetens | reverse complement strand
AGCTTATCAGGGTTTAGGGCCTTTAAGGGTTTAGGGTTATGGTTTAGGGTTCAGGGCTTTTTAAGGATGTTCTAGGTCGTCTTTATTTGGTGCGTGGGGCTTTCAAGGGGTCTGAAGCTTAGGTTTAGGGCGCCATTCCTGCTGTTGGCCGCCAGAGAACGCACCGGAGCCCCCACACAGGCTGCATCATCTGTCATATCATTCGTAACAAGGCGAATCACCAAGGATACCGCTGTTGCCGCCATACTCGCCGCCACCTCACCAATAATCATCATCATGATCATGATCATCATGATCATCATCATCATCATCATCACCGTCATCATCACCATCATCATCATAGTTACGTTATATTCATCATCGTCGTCCTCATCTTCCGCAATCAGCACCCTGAAGCCCACACTCTCCAACATAAACTCGACAGTCTGCATCCAATGAGGCTTCATCAGGCCTTCCTGCAGCGAAGCTCCCCACTCCAACGTTGCAAGTTTTGACACCTGTGAGTCACCGAAAGTCTCTACGACTTTCCGAAAGCGCTTCCAGACCCTACCCACCAAACGAAGCTAGAGGCTGAGGATGTAGGGCTCAGGGATTGTGTCCAGTGATGATGTTCAGGGCCCGCTTGTTCGATGGCTATTTCGACGAGCGGCTGACGCCGAAGTGCACAGGCCATGCCTGTGATGGCACGGACCTGCAATGCACCAGCTAATGAAGCTTATGGCTTCACCCGCGGCCCAGAAGGGTCTAAGAAAATGCTGCCCAAATCCTAAACCTCACATCCACATGCGTGCTAAACGTGGTTCACCGGCTAAGGCAGGAGACTGCCGGTTAAGGACAAGGTCTTTTTCCTTCGGGTTCTCGAACTAACGAAGATCAAGGTCTGGGCTTGAAGGGCTCTCGGGTGAAAGTCAAGCCTGGCGGCACAAACCCTGCAGCTTAAAGCGCATTAACCACCCGAAGCTGCTGCAAGATTGTGCTGAGCTGCCACTCGAATTGCTGCAGACATCCATCCTGCAGGCCACCGGTGGTGCATTAGGCTACGGATCAGCTTCGGATCAGGGATGAAGTTGAAGGCCTTGCGCCCGTTTTGACATGCCCTGTTCCTGGACCACCGAAGCAAGACTTAACCGCAGGATACGACCCTTCAGACTTCGTCGGAAGCTGCTTCAAGTGGTCCTACTCGTGAAACTGAGACCCCGCATTCACCTAAACTGCAGCGTCACGAACCTTGCTCGCACACTGTAATCTCCAAACACACAGCCCTAAAGCCCCAGCACCAGCTCCTTGCGAAAGCCAAGCACTGCCCGGTCCGTGTCCAAGACTAGGCCCACTTTGCTGCCTTCCTGTGGTGCTCCACGCAACACATTCGGGCTTATGTCAATGTGTCTTTGTATGACCAAGGACGACCTCGAGTGCCGAGCCCAAACCCGAAAGAACCCTCACTGAAATCAAAGACCAACCCCCGAATGCCCTAGTCTCCATCCCGAAACGTACGAGAACTGGACGTGTCTCTGTCCTGGAACCAAGTCGGTAGCACCCCTGTCTCCACGGCGAGGTCGCCACCAATCCTCGCAAAGTGAGAGCAATGGGTTTCAAATGCTTTGACCTGCAATTATGGGTGAACCCTTCAGAATTTTGGAGGTTAGGGCATAGGATCTTGGTTTACGGTTTCTATTTATGGTGCAGATGCCTGGGGTTGACCAGTACAGACAGCGGAATGGGCTGTTCTAGGAGATGCTCTGAGGGGGGTGGCACCCATTGAGGAGAAGTGGAGGATCTCATCATCGACATCCCTAAACCCGAACCCTAAACTCCGAACCCTAAGCCCCAAACCCTAAATCAAATACCTGAACACATCAAAAACCCTAAACCTTATAAACCCTAACATCGGTGCCACTCAGGAGCCAGCCACCCTCTTTGGAGTCGCCGTCGCCCACGCCGCCTCATGCTGGACCACTCCCAGAGAGTCGACTTGAAAGACCCCGCCCTGCTTGACGCAACATACATAATGTGTAACATACATAATATACCATGATGCAGCTTCGTAGTAGAATATAAGGATGTATACCACAGTTAATCGACGCACAGCATCTCAGCTACTCTGACGCCGCCGCAGCCTGCATCACCAGCGATGAAGACCTCACCGTTGCGAAAGCCGATGACAAGTCTCCAGAAGCTACCAGCAGCCAAATAGTTTAACGAGCCAGCTCTAAGTCCGTCATATCAACTCGACCACTCGCCCTGAAGGCATAGCTTCATTTTGAGGATGATGGCGTAGAATCACGAGCCGGCTACTGTGGGTAAGCACCGCCCCGAACCCTAAACCCGAGACCCTGAAGCCGCACGCCCAAGTAAGCTCGCATGGGACCTCCACTACTTGGACTTGTTCCAAGGCTCCTGCTGCTCCTTCCTTGTGGATGCTTACGTACAAGTGTGAATTCCTGAAAAACTTGAGGGCCACGGAAAGCAAAGCCTGCAGCCTAAGTTGGACGCTAAGCGTCCCCTTAACGTCCAGCTACCCTACAAGTACATGGTAGGGTTGCTGATTTATGGGTTTCTATGAGGTTCAGCTAGGCTTTCGGGCACCATAGCCCAGAATTATAGAATGCACTTGCACTCCACGGCAGCCGCGCTCCGATCATTAAACACAGCTCCGCTCGCTCGCCATTAGGACCCTCCAGCGTCCCAAGCCCCAAACCACTGAAGTCCCATTAAAGGACTAGTGTAAATTACCATATAATAGGCATCTCATAGGGACATACTAGTAAAGAATAGGGTTTCTGTTATTATGGTAACTTAACATGTAAATCCCTTAGCAAGAGCCCCTATCGTGTCCGCCTCCAAGCCCTTAACCCCCATTCAGCCCGAAACTTGAATCCGGAAACCCCGGCATCTTTAGGGTTTAAGGCTTAGGGCTCAAAAAGTCCCCTGCCGCCGGACTAAACCAACTCAAAGAAATGGCCCCCTTCTGCTCCCGGCCTGGGAGTCGAGACTATAACTCTTGTAGTGACCACAAGCGAGCAACTTACTGTAGGACTGTCGTTTCCATATAGGTTTCTTTTGGCTCTACACAGTATGTTCCTCAACCCCTTGATTCGCCGGGACACATCCCCATCGCCTGACTCCCACCAAACACCCGAGCCACACCGCTCGGTCCTGGGAGCTTAGAATAGGAGTCGAGATTTTTTTGTACTCGGGTCTGGGCTGAACCTTTATGAATTCTAGGGGGATGACCTCGGGTTTTAGGGGGTTTGGGATTTAGATCGAGTTCGGGATTTGTTTAGGGCATCTGGGCTTCGGAGCAGGAGTAGCTTGCCGGCTTCCAGTTTGGCCAACAGGCGTTTACCAGGATTGTCCGTCTTACGATCCTGCAAGCATAGCTTTTCAAGGGGTGTGTTTCTAGTGTGTAGCAGTGTAGCAACCGGAGGAGAACAGTGATTAAAGCTTTCTGGAAGCTTCAGGCTTGCGGCTGACGAAGCCTAAAAAGGGGGAGTTTAGGCCTCGGTCTAGGATTCAGGGCTTCGGGCGTAGGGGATATAGGCCCACGGTACAGAACACCCGGTCATAACTTCATGGGAAGCAGAACCCATGAAGCCGTATGAACTTCAAAAGCTCTACATCTAAAGCGCATGGAGCCTGAGCTTATAGAAACCTAAACCACCTCAGCTCCCCTACACACATGGCAGTTGCATAAAGGGCCAGTTGTACTTTCTCCCATTTGGGCTAGCCCACAATAGTGGTTCAGTTGTGCTTTCCACCGTGTGGTTGTATTTTCCCCCGTTTGGCTGTATTTCGATCATGTCGCCCCTAAAACCCCCAACCCTTTATGGGGGTTTCCCAAAACAGGGGACCCTAACATAGTACCCTAAGTAGTAGGATCCTTATTATAAGGACCCCCGAATTAAGGGTACCCCCTTTTCGGAAACTCCCCAACTTCCCCAACCCTTTTTGTCGCAGCCAAGGCGCAGCTCCCTGCAAAGCGTCAGGCCGAGATCAGCTCGACAGAAGCCGTCCAGCATGTAGGGGGATGAAAAGACCCTTGCGGCTGGTCTCTCTGTTCTGTCAGTCCTAAACCCTAAACCCTAGGGAGAGAGACAGGTTTGGAGGTTTAAATAGGGGGGCCTTGAGCCCTGCACCCCTTAAACCCCGGTTTCAGAGGGCTCTTGATTGTGGAGCAGGCTTGGGGTCTGGGCTTATGTAGGCTTTTTGGATTTTCCCTATGCCCCCAAGGTGACTAAATCCCAACAGCATCGTAGCTGAGACGACCACACACCCAATCTTTGGCACTTCCGAAAAAAACTTTCGCCTAACTTGTGCAATCGTGTTACAGTATCCTACCCGTGCCGCATATATACCCTGCTCTTGGGGACCCACTTTTCCATGCTCATGCGTTGGACTTGGGACACTTTAGAAAGGACCCGAAGTCGAATCCGCAAACATGCGGCCATTGCCCCCTTTCAGGGCCCCTACAAGCAGACTCTCCTAGTTCTAAGCTTCCTAAACCGTAAACCCCAAATCAAATTCCGCCGGGAAGCATTTCGACGATCCAAGTGCCTTGAGGTTAAAGGCTTTCCAGAACCCTCAGTCAGTTAAATTCTATTTCATGACCTCCTCAAAGTGCACCCCTGTTTTCTGAGATCCCCAGGTACATGCCCGACAACATTCAGAAAGACACCATCTGAAAAGCAGCCGGGAGGATCCAGCGCAGTGGTCCTCGAGCCCCACAATCCCATCAACAGCTTAGGGTGAAGGCGCTCAAACAGAGGCTTTCAGTAGGCTGCATCCCAACGACACTGGAATTTATCCGAGAGATCTCGCCGCATTGCAGTGGGAACAGAATCCGAACAAGGTTGACAGCTTGTGCTACTCACTCGAATTCGCCCGGAAGACTCGCAGGTTTGGCAACAGAAGACTGCCCCCCCAAAACCCGGCACTGAACTTCGCCAACCTCCGAAACTAGCAAAGCCAAGTTTGAAAGCACTCTCATCTGGGTTCTTGTTAAGGGATTTAGTTTAAGTTACCATAACAATGAAACCATAGCCATATTATTTACTATAGATCCCTATTATGGTTCACACGAACCCAGTCATCAGCCCGCGAAACCATTGCCAAACTAACTCGGAGAGCCCCAGCAAACCCCTGGCAAACCCTCTTGCCCTTATGAAAAGCTCTCTTGTTTTGTTAAAAGATCGTGGTGTATGATGTAGTATACTTCGATAAGGACTGTAAGTGAGCAATTTCGACCCCTATATAGTATCATTTCTGAAAAACCTGAAGAGCGCGCCTGTGCATCGCTCGATACCCGGCCCACAGATGGCGACGCCGCCGTCGCCTTGATCCCGACTCTAAGGGGTTCTAGAAGCCATGGTTTAAAAGGACTTGTTCATGGCTTCGAGGGTTTGTCTACGGCGTACGGGGTGGTTATATGGCTTCTTGAACTACTGAAACTATCTTGTGGAGTTAGCCACTAGGCACCATAAAGGGGATCTTCTGTCGGGGCCTGCAACTCCAAGAAGCGAGCCCGAAAACCCGCCCGGTGTGAGCTGCCACAGCTGACCGTCCCACCCAGTCTGTAGCGTGGTCTAGGTGTTAAGGGTTTGGGTTTCGGGGTTTAGGGCCATAGCGTTTGGCGAGACACGACATTCGCGGTATCTAGCATATAAACCTATAGCCCCGATACCCTGAAAACCCCGAACGCAAATACTCAAAATGTGAACAACCCTGCAAACCCCGACTTTCCACCAACCGCCCACGAACCCTAGAAATAAGATGCAAACCCTACAACCCTAAACACTGAACCCTAAACCCGAACCCCAAAACTAAACCCAAGGGGCCGCTGTTGTACAGGGGCAGTGCAGTCCGCAATCGGAGGCCGAAGTCTAAAACCGTCCGCTTCTCGCGGACGATGGACATGGCCTTTGAAGATTTCGGGTTTTAGGGCTTAGGATTTAGTTGTTGGGGTTAAGGCTTTCGAAGATGGCTTTGGGTTGGCGGTCTAAGGCTTGAGGTTCAGAGCCTCTACCTATCTATCTATCTATCTATCTATCTATAAATCTATCTATCCATCCATCCATCCATCCATCCATCCATCCATCTATCCATCCATCTATATATATATATATGTGTGTGTATGTATATATATATATTATATACAATATACATATGCATATATATATATACATACATACATACATACATACATACATACATACATACATGCATGCATGCATGCATACATACATACGTACATACATACAGATATATATATATATGTATATCGTCTTGTCCTTTCATGGCATGTCTATACATAGGCTAACTCGTATAAGGAGATTCAGGTGTGTAAGTTGCAGCTCAGCGGTGGCAGTGAAGGACTTCGGTAGACAGAATCAGGGAAGAGTAGCCGTTTCAGCTAGCACAGGACATCGTTCGGCGACGAAGAACTGATCTGGGGATGTTTCCCTCTGTGGTTTCTGGATCTGCTCCCACATGTCGGATGTTCACTTCGGAGACTCAGAGAATGCAGACTGGCCTGAAAAATCCACCCCTGCTAGCGTTCAAGACGGTAGGTTGGTGAGTTTGACATCCGGCACGAACCTTCGAACATCCTACCAACGCCCCTACAAATTCGATGGAAAGCTCAACGTCGTCTAAACCAAACCCCGGACAGGCTTTGCAGGAGCCGGGGAACATGCCACTCCACGAACTCACAGACAAGGGGTTCCAGCACATATTCGCCGATCTGCCTTATACATCTGGTTCGTTTGATGTGCGTCAGGTTGCGCGACACTCTGCCCTACACGACCCTCGCAACCCACAACTTACGGCACGTTTCTCTTCCAGTCGATTGCCATGGCATTCGTGGGTTTGCGAGGTTTTCATGGCTTGGGATTTGAAGGTCGATGTAGATCTCCTGTGGATGCATGCCTCAACTACCACAGATAGCTCATCTCCACAAGGACGGATTGAAGGATTTTTGACTTCCCCACAAAAATTCTCAAACCATAAACCCTAAACCCCAAACCCCAAAGCCTAAACCCAAACCCCAAAGCCTAAACCCTAAACCCCAAAAAAGCCCAAAGAAAAAGGGCCCAGTGTGCCGGGAGATCGTCCGCGGCAAGTCGGCCCAGGGCCCCGTGGGCCGCTGACAGCCCAGGAAGCCCAGCATCTCCATCTCGGCGCTGGCTCTGGGAAGGGGGGGGGGGCGTCTTCAGCTTTTTTTGTGGTGGTTGGGGGTCTTAAGCTTTTTTTTGTTGTTGTTGGGGGTCTTAAGTTATTTTTTGTTTGTTTGTTGGGTCTTAAACGCAGACACTTAAGGTTCATAGGGTTGGTAAATGTTCGTGCTTCTTTGTGGGGCTTAATTATAGGGTTTAGGGGTTGAGGGCTTTCATTATTATAGGGTTTAGGGCTTTAGGCTGGTATTTAGTACATCGGCTCTGCGCAACAGCTGCTGCATCCTACTCAAGTGCCACAGCACAAGCAAATGTCTCTGAAAGCTCTCTATTTGGACGTTACAACTATCTGGAACAAAATCGGGATTTTTGTTCGTCCAGGTCCGGTCAAGCTCTATTGGCTTGAACTGTTGCATGTGTGCAAGCAAAAACTAAGGAAGCACTCTTTCAAACAGAGGGCAAACACCAGAACCCCAAAACAGCAGGGTGTAGCTTCGGCCTGAGCCCTTGAATTTGTCTCCCAACCACCCGTCCCCACACGCCAGCAAAAACATCGCCAAGCACCAACATCTCTGACTACGAACCCATCTCGGGTCTAGGGTTTAGGGATAAGGATTTCTAGGCTTCTAAGCGCCGAGGTCCCAACGGTGCTGCGAGGCGTGTACTTGCACTCGCGCCTCTGCTCTGCTGTTCTCTTCTACGGACTGCGGCAGAGGCTTTCGTTCCCAAGTAGCTTCAGTTGGGGTGCTTTGCGGGCTGTCGGGTCGAAAGTTCTTGAGGAACTTGATATGAGTTTCTTTATCATGACAAGCAAAGAAGGCATCTGATGAAGCAGATGGCTCCCTCATCTCCGCTGGCTTTGTACGTACTTGTGGGAGGCATAGTTCCTAGGATCAGAAGGTAGATATGAAGAAGCTACGGTTAAGAGTTTAGAAGGTTTCGACACAAAGTCCAAGCGCAGCACCTTCGGAAAATGCCGTTGAGAGTTGAAGGGCAAGGGTTGGGGTGTTCGCGAGGGGTTGGATTGGGCTCTCAAGGCAACGCCAGGGTTCAGGACTTGCGGGCTTAGGCACTGGGGATTCGTCAACTCAGATTTTAGAGGGATGACTTCTGCAAGGCGTAACCCTAAACCCCAAACCAGCCAGATGTGCATCAGGGATTTGGACCCGGAGCCAACCCAAGGCCCCGGGTGGGTTCAGCTCCTGCTCAAGATAGCTTTCTTACACAACCCAAGTAGCAATCTAGTAGGCACTTTGTAGAGGTTTGGGCCCTTACCAACGAAAAACGATAAACAACCCAGATCTGCCGAGTCGCAGCATGTCCGCTCTGCTTCTTTGGCAGTGCCCACTGGCCTGTGAGGGTTACGGGTTCAAAACAACCCGAATAACCTGTAAACAACTGTGGTACTAAGTCCCAGTCAGCATTTTGGAGTGAATGTCTCTTCAATCCCTACACGTGTGAAACCTTAAGCCTCAAACATGAAGAACCCCGTGCACTTGCGAATCCGTCGGTTGTGGTGAGGATGGGTTTAATAGGGTTTAGGGTTTAACCCTCCCCCAAATGATCAGTCAAAGCCTGCTCCCCCACCAAGAACTCTCATCAAAGCCAACAGCAATAGCTAGCCATGAGTACAAGTTTCCAGATGCTGGCTGGTCGGCGTGTCAAGATCGGCTTGAGGCTACTTTTCGTCCAACACTTCCGGATTTCCAGGGAGGATCAAGAAAAGATAGCCTGAGGATTGAAGGTATCCAGGTCTAGGCCTGGAGAACTCAGGCTGACACGTAAACTGAGGTGCAGAACCCCGTCGCTTCGATCTAAGACACTGCAAGCCTAAGTCAGCTCTGATGCTGTGACCATGGATTTACCCTGCTTTACTACAGTACTTGTCGCGGCTACCATCCTTGGTATTGCTAGTTGGCCTCGGCCAGTGTAGTAATCATTAGCAGATACCAGCATTAAGGCTTTGACGGATAGTGCTGAGAATAATGCTGCAGCTCGACAACGCACGAACAGCTGTGAAAGGCTCTGCACGGCATGGTGCAGCAACGATGCAGCCGACACGCAAGACTATTGACAGACGACTGTTGCTGCAGTTTTCGCAACACACTCTCCGAAACTCTAGACGGTCTGCATATTGAGCCCACCACTTCAAGGTCACTAGCCAGCAAGAGAAGCACAGGCCAAGCATGAGTCGGATACCAAACCCCTATTTAAATCAAGGTCCCTTGCAGTATTGCAGCTGAGTCGCTGATCACCCAAAGAGCCATGCAAAGGTATGCTCTGCTGGAATTAAAGGAAACTACAGGTGGGGAGTTTACGGTACTAAAGAATATAGACGTTCTATAAGGCTCCTACAACAGTAACAACCCACCTGAAAATGTCCTAGATGGAAGCTGTTCGGAATTCTTAGGGCCTTGATGGTTCAGGTTGGGATCAGGATGCTGTCGCCGCTTTTCATGCGTTTAGAGTCCCTTTTGAGGGTCCTTCAATTAACGGGATCTATAAAGGCTATATAGTTTCTACAAGGGTACTATAAGGGTTCAGTTTCGGTCAAGGTGTGCTTGGAGTTCGGGTCGCGATCCATCCTAAATCTTCGCCAAATGCTGCCATGATTCAGGCCGACGGCTTCGAGGACATACTTGCTTGTAGGGTCCATCCATGTGTATGTGTGTATGTATATATATATATACACATACAGATTATGTATAGAAAGAAAGAAAGATAGATAAATAGGTAGACAGATAGCTTCGGCATTGAGGGCTTCAGTGTTTAGGGCCCTGAGTCCAAGGAAGCCCGGGGCCCCATGTATCTCTGAGCTTTCAGGAAGTGGCATAGGGGTTCATGGTTAAGGGTTCACTCCACAACCGACACGATTGCATCTCTACTCCAGCATTCTGAATGCCTGAACCCGGCGTCAAAGTGAAGCCGGACATCCACCCTCAACTAGGCAGACCTACATGGCCAATCTCCGTGGCGCTAGAAAAGAAGGCTGAGTCGCCACGGTTTTGGGGGGTTTAGTTGAAGGCTCACGGTCTAGCAAACCCGAAGAAGTCATTGTTGCAAAGCAGCGAAATCGGAAGCCACCTCCACCTCAAACTGTCGGCTCTCCATTCTATCAACGTTGAGGGTTTGGTGTTTATGAAGTTTAGGGCCTTAGGATTTGGGGTTAGGACTTCAGGCTGAGTGTTCCCGGCCAGAGGATCATAGGGCATGGGTCACTGGGTGGCCACCGGTCTGCAGTGGCCTGGTATCAAACTTTGCCACGCCAGTGAAGCTGCCTTGCCACGGCAGAGGAGATCCACAAATCGAAGTGGATGCATCTAGAATCTAGTGCTCCAGCTTGTAACTATCATCTATCTATCTTTCTACGTGCATACGTTAGAGAACATGAGGCCCGCTGTGACAGGATAGCCAGCTGTTGCTGGTGTTCGGGTTCAGGGTGTACAATGCTTGACGAAGCGAAAGAACGACGGACCCGAACCCTCAACCTTTTCCGTACATGAGCCTCTGGCGCTCTACAAAGAGAGAAGCAAATAAGCGCAGCAAAGGCAGCGAGGGCTTCGGGTTTAAGTGTGGGGGTGTAGAGTCGCGACTGTACAATGCATGACATGGCCGAAGGCTGACCCTCAACCTTAAACCCCTAACAAACCCCGTTGAACCCTCGGAGAAAGTCAATCCCCAAGCCCCTAAACCCGGAGATTCCCAGCGACGGACCTGAAAGGAGAGGTGGCTGATGACGCAGTGGCCTTGGTGTGGCAAGGAGCCAGTAGACCCTGTAGCCCCAAATGTCTGACTACCATCATGGTCCCACTGTAGGCTTCGGGGTTTAGAGTATGTATCCCAAAATGCTGCTTACACCACATCTGTTCCGTGAAATCTGAGAACCTGTACCAGGTAGATTCACCCTCCCCCAAGTAGATCCACACGTCAAACCAGGACCTGGGCCCTTGCGCCCCTTAAGTTTCAAAGCTGGGTGCCCCGACTCGCGGTGGCCCCGCGCTGAAGCCATAGTACCAAGAGGCCAAAAGCATCTTTCGGCTGCGCCTTTTCTTCGGCTCTTCGGCCAATTATGGGTTTTGGTTGGGAGGGTAATGAGGACCAGACGCATGGAGACTCATGATTGATAACTGTCTGGTGTTAAGGGCCTTGAGATTAGGATCCGTTCGGTCTGTAGTGGTTTCAGGGTGGTCTAACTCCTAAACCGTGCGGCCTCCAAAACTCGGAGCCCATACCCCTCCAAACAGAAACTTCAATGCCTACCTTTAATTGCCGTGACCTGCAGCTTTTGTAGGCTCTTCCTGCACTTTTAGTAGGCTCTTAAAGCCTTAATGTGAGCCTTGAGGTCTCGATTTAGAATTCTGCAGGGGCGGGCCCTACCAAACAAACAAGGTAGGTTTTGGTCGCTCAAAGGTACAGCCCCGATGAAAAACCCTATACCCTAAACCCATAGCCAGGCCTCTGGGTGCATGATCCAGAACCACTGCAGGGGCTCTCCGGAAAGGTCGCGCGCCTTTTCCGGGAACTTCCACATTCCCGTGTCAACGGTTTAGGGTGTAGGGTTCCCGAATCCCACCGTGGGGTTCTACATTGGGCGTTGGGTTTACGGAGTTGGGCTTTGTGCTTGAGCTTGCGCTTGGGGGCTTTCTGTCGCGGGCTCGGAATTTAGGGCATGAGGTCAGTCCTGGTCTGAAACTCATGTTCTGCAGATTCTTGGGTGCAGGATGGTTGTTCCGTCAGGACATCAAGCAGTCCGGGGTTCTTTTTCCCGGGTGTTTAGGATGACTGCACAGCTTCGGAATGGAGTGCTCTGGCTGCAGCCCACTGAGCCGCAGCTACAGAAACCCAAGCTGCAGAGGCCCACCAAGGCACTTAAAGCTATCGAGCTCCTCCCAAAAGCTCCAACGTCTTTGCAGGCAGCTGAATCCAGAATCGTAGGCTCAAGACACAGATGCAGCAGATGCCCTTTGCCACCACGCGCTAATCCCTGCCCACTGAAGCCGAGTTGAAATCAACAGCTGTTCGTCTCAAGCCGTACATGAAAGACTTGGCCACACAAACCAACCTCGGTCTCAACCGAATCAAATGAAAACCCTACAAATCACCCTAAGCCCAGCGTGCGCCGCATTAATTGTGAAAGGTTTGCGCCCTCTGGGTGTGGAGTTGAAGGCACAGAAAAATAAGAACAATAATCATAATAATAACAAGAACAACAATAATCATCATCATAACGATAACGATGATACTAATAGTATTAATCGTGATAATAGTAATAAACCCTGAGAAACCCTAAATTAGGCTCTTCCGGGCCCCTGTGAAAAGACTAAGGGCTGAGCCTTCTTGGCTTCCTTCTCCAGGTGCTGCCAACTGCATTCCTGGGCGTAGGGATGCGTCGAGGGTGCATGGCCGAGTTTTAGGATTTTCTTAGGATTTAGGGAGTTTAGGGTTGCCTTTCTGACACTTAGGATTTTAGGATTTAGGGAATCTAGGATTATCTTTCTGACATTTAGGATTTTAGGATTTAGGGAGTTAAGGGGTGGAGTTAAGGGGTTATTTCTGGCACGTAGGATACAGGGGTTAGGGTTTAGGGTTGTTTCTGGCACTTAGGATTTTAGGGTTTAGGGAATTTAAGGGAACCCGACTCAAAACCACTCCCACTACAGTGATGCCACTGTGCCCTCCAGTGCGTGCATCTAGCTAGCAAAACCAGCAAAAAGAGGGCTTCGATAATCAGAATACTGTTCTGGGTATACGTGGAATCCAATACGGACTTATATTGTGCAGGATATTGTGTAGGAGATCTT
>CAJNJA010012749.1:0-12971 GCA_905231915.1 Symbiodinium necroappetens | reverse complement strand
CCGAAGTATATTCTATTTGGGTACATGGACCCTTAGGGTAGGGGTTCAGGGCTGCGGGGGTTGCGGGGTTGCAGGGTTTTGGTCGAAGGATGGCCCTAAATCCTAAGCCTTAAACCCCCTAAGCCCTAAGCCCCTAAACCCCTAAACCCCTAAACCCGATGATTCGAAGCATTCTAGGGATATTGGAAGGTCTGGTTTTGTGGTGCTAACTAGGGTTTAGGATTCCTTTATCTTAACTGCTTTTTACAAGACCTGAAACATGTGGCTTCTTCTGGTGTTAGGGCAGGGCTAGGAATTGTTTTCAGGGTGTCAGGTTTAGGCAGATAGAGTGATGTCCTGTTGAGAGTATTGTAAGGCGTAGCAGCTTCGGGAATATGTAAACCCTAAAACCCTACATCCTCCACCCAACGGGTCCTAAGCACCCAAAAGGTAGAATGTAGGGCTTCTATATTAGGAATTACTATTATGATTTAGGGAAGTATTCCCAATAACAGTACCGAGGACCCTTTGGGACATTCAAAACCTGAACTCTGACCCGCCGCCCTGAGCGACTTGACACCCATCCCTGCAGTTCTGAGGGGAGCGCCCGCTGCCAGTTCTCTAGCGTCTGCGCTTTGTGCTCATCCACCTGCCGGTCGTAGGGTTTCGTTAAGGTTTGGACTCAGAGTTGAGGGCTCGAGGCTGATTTAGCTATGCTTTGGGGGGTTTGACTGCATTTTCTGGTGTTCTGAAACATGTCGCTTGGTGTCAGGTGGCGTTACGGTGTGGTTTCCGATTGCCGGGCTGCCCCTCACATAGCTCGAACTCTGCATTCGGCTCCCCTGTAGCCCGTTAGTTCATGGCTAGCCGCTTTATGCTACCCTAAACCCTAAACCCTAAACCCTGCTCAATTTTAAGAACCCCTATTGCCGAACATATTCATGTACAGAGGTGTAGCTCTGTTCAGGGAGAAAACCCTTTTCACAGCCAACAGAAGTTAAGGGCTTTGGGCTTAAGGGCTTAAGCTACAGAGTGTGGGGCTGCAAGGTTTACGATTGAAGCTGACAGCAATACATGTAGTAGAGTCAAAAAAAGGTTAACCTTTTCAGCTATGGTATGATTCGAACAACCCCGAAAGGTTAAAGGTTACCTACTCAGCTTCTCAGGCTTGCCTTGTGGAGAACGGTCATGCCCAGCGTAGAGCCCAGACGGTGAAAAAACACTAAATATCTTCACGGTCAGGATTATTCTCATTATTGTTGTTCTTACTGCTTATTTGTTGTCACTAATATTTAGTGACTTTAGCGTTATCATTATAACTGTTTATGGCTGTCATTGCTATCATTATTGCTGATTATTCTTGTTATTACTGGCAGTCCGGGCCCTACCAAGTCACTTCCCACGTTTGCTAATTCCCGCCCTCCTGACCCAAGCCATAAACCCTTCCCCCACAAAACAAAAATCTTCCACACCCACCCACATATACCCAAATACCCACACACACAGAGGCCACAGACAGAAACAGACACACACACACACAAGCATTCACACTGCGCCGCCCTCCAGATTCAGCCTCCATGCACAACACTGTTGAGAATTCGAGGGGTTTGGGTTCAGGAATTTGGTCGTGTTGGATTTTTGGTGTTCACGATGTAAGTTGGGAGCTAAAGGCTAAGGACGAAGAATTGGAGGGCGGCCTGGTACAGTCCAATCTTAGGGCGAAGGACCACTACAGGGGTAGTTCGCGAAATTAGGGTCCCTTTTTCGCACCCCCACATTGGCACGGCACCAATGTAACAAGGAGCCTAAAAGGGACCCTACATGTTTCGGCTCTGCTGGGTCTGGGATCTAGGGCGGAACTGTCACCGAAACAAAATCCTTCAGCATAATCCGCTTTTGGTAGGGGCCTTGACAAGTACAATAGGGTTTTGGATGGTTTTTTTCAATATTCGCTTCGAGCATAGTGAGACTAGGGACTATAAGAGAATACACGTAACACAGTAGCTGGTCAAGACACCGGTGGGGTAAACGGTTTAGGCTAAGGATTGCGGAGGCCTTCTTGAAGGCCTGGTTCAGTTTCCGGATGAGCTGCCCGCTCTCCTGGAAAGTGGTCAGTGAGGCCCGTTTGCCCTTGAAGAAACATCCCTACAGTCCCAGGCCCCTGGAGGGACTTAGCAAGTAGATCCCCTACTTTGACACCCTATACTACTGAAGTGTAATTTATAGTACCCACCTTAAAGGATCCACTTGTTGGATCCTTCCAGGGGTCTGGGGTTACAGGGCTTTTAATTTGGTTTTGTTAACTAAGCCCCAAAAGCAGGTTGGGTATCGGACAGCTGGGCTTCTCCAATCCAAACCCTGCAAAACAATGGCCTCAGGGGTTTTAGGTTTAGGGCCGAAACATCAAACCCCGAATGGCTCATGGACCCCCTCAATCCCTGAACCCCATAAGATCCTGTACACGGCCCAAACTTCAAACCCTAGACCCTGTATCTTGAACCCCGAACTAAACCCTCAACCCCCTAACACCGAAGCACCTAAAACGAGGAAACCTATCTATGCTTCTCTGTGCATGTACTGAATATGGTTTTAATGTAGTACTCTTAAAGGAAGGACCCCTAAGAATACTATCGATAAATTTTCCGGTGCCATAATAATACCACTAATCCCTTAAACAGCCTTAAACCATAAACGCCGAACACTCAACCCCATGCAGAAGTCGGTATAGAAGCTCTTATGGTATTAAAGGAACCCTTGGAAACCTCGTTCCCTAAAATGGTGGTGCGGCAAATGCCGATGCAACAACTGCCCTTTTCTTCAACACAGCCTTCTGCTCTGCGTACTTGTCCAGCGCTGTGAAAAACCGAGAGGTGTTTGTGCGGAATAGTGAGGCAGCCAGCATCAGGGTGACTTCCCAAAAAAATATAAGATGCCTTGTGGAAGAGGGTTTAGGGTTTAAGGTTTGGGGTTCAGGGTTTAAGCGACTCCTGTCGCTGTGGTGATGGAGCCTCCACGGAGCAGACCGGCATCTAGCGATCCCCCGCGACTCCCCAGGGTGAAGAGTACGTCATCGGAAGCATCTGGGGAGCTCGTGGTTTCGGTCTTCGGAATTTTCTCGTCCTTTTTGATGACTCATGTTCATCTTTGCGCGTGCGCCTCGTCTGCTGACTTTGCCTTGGCGGCCTTCTTCAAAAGCAACCCATGGCTCCTCGCGCATGTGTACTAATCTCTATAAAACTTTCCTAGGAAGTTAGCCAATTGAACCACTTATAGACCGCTTAAGGAACCCTTTCTTTCTAGTTCAAGAAACCCGTTGAAGATCTTTAAAGGAATCCTCCAAGGGACCCCTCACCTATCCTCATGGAACCATTCAAGGAACGCCTTAAAGGTTCCTTCTAGGGGTCCCTTAAGGCTTCCTTTCTCAGCGGGTCCGAGTACCCAAACAGTACGGTTTTAGGTCCCAAAATCCATGCTCTGAGTGGTTTTTGGACCTGGAAACCCCTACTATTTGGGTACTTGGACCCTTAGGGTTTTAGGCTTCCCAGAGAAGCTCCTTTATACTTAAGTCTCCTTAAGGGTACTACTACAATAGGATCCCTTTAAGGGTACTACTACAATAGGGTCCCTTCAAGGGCTACTACCCTAAACCCTAAACCCTACCCCCCAAACCCCTAAAACCCTAAACCCTAAACCCCAAACCCCTAAACCCTAAACTACTATAAATAAATACAGGCCCTTGAAGCTCCTTGCGCATGTCTTTCATGTTCTTATCCATGGCCTCGGCCTGGATGCCAGAGAGGGAAACCCCACCCCCGGTTTAGGGTTTAGTTTAGGGCTTAGGGTTTAGGGTTTAAGGTTTAAGGTTTAGGGTTTAGCTTAGGGCTTAGGGTTTAGGGTTTAGTTTAGGGCTTAGGGTTTAGGGTTTAGGGTTTAGGGGCTATGACAGGAGCTGAAGACAAAAGCCATGCAAGGCTGAGACGTTTTAGGGTTTAAGGTTTGCGGGTTTAGGGCTTAAGGATGAGGGCTTTAGGGTTTAGAGTTTTTAGGGTCTAGTGCAAAGGGTTTAAGGTTTAGGGTTTTAGGGATTGGGATCTGTTCGACCTTCGATGAGGTGCTATCTTGACGCATGGTGGAAGGACTACCCTTGACACCTTAAACTAACCCTCGCCTCAAGCCGCAAACCCCTACTTAACACCATGAAGCCCCAAGCCCCAAACCGATGGTAGGACAGCTTCTGGCAGGAGGCCCCCTTGTGTTTTGATCACTCGAAGTTGGCATCTGAAATCGCCGTTGTGCCGAGTACTGGCAGGGGCATATCGGGCTGCTGCCTTAAGGACCATGCGACACCCTAAACCCTAAACCCTAAAAGGCGTAGCCTTCAGGATCTACAAGTACCACTGTCTCCATTGTGGCTCCTTTTTGGGGCTTAACCCTAAAACTCCAAGTAGGCAAGTAATACCTACTTTGGGGTCTAAAGTCTATAAACGGTACCTACTTTTGGCCATTTTGGAGTCCTAGGGTAACTAAGCTTCTTATTTAGAACCCTGCAAGCTAACCCAAAAACGGAACTGGCTCAATTGGGAGTTAGGATTAGGGGGACCCTTGGGGATCTAGACGCTCTCAATAAGGTCCCCTTTGAAGAGAGCCACAAGTAGGGTTCAGAAGGGTCCTTAAAGGGGTCTCCCTAATACTACCTGGGATCAATGTATATAGGCATAGGGGGCATAGAGATCATGGTTTCGAGGCCCAGAGCTCTTCAGGCTAAGGGTTCAAGGTTGAATGAACCTTAGTGGCTGACTGGCCTGGCCAAAAAAGGTTAACCTTTCAACACATAGTAGATTAATAGTATAGTATAGGATGGGCTAGTATAATATAGCATGATATAGTATATAAGCCCCAAAAGGTTAAAGGTTACCCACTCAGCTACTAAGGCTTTTCACCTGGAAGCAAGCTAGGCGTCGAGGCTGTTGAGAACATGCTCGCGTAACTCTGACAGGGAGATGCGCTTGGAAGATAGACGAGTTCTCTCCTCTGCATCCTCAACAGAGAGGATGGGCGTGCCGAGAGAAGCAGAAAATTCTGTCGGCCGTGGTCGTAAGAACAGTCACCGCTGCCACAGTCATGTACTCGGGTGGGGTCACGCTTTGGGGTTTAGGTTTTTAGAGCTTTCGGAGGTTTTTAGGGCTTTGGGCTTTGGGTTTGGAGTTCCGGACTTCAACCCTAGACACGTGAGAATAAGCAGACGCCACAAAACCCGCCCTTCTCGAATCCTCATAGCCCTAAACCCTAAACCCTATCGTAACCCCCGAAGCTCCAAATGGCAACCCCAAACTTAAGCCAACAAGCCAAACCCCCATGCAAACCTTAAACCCCCAAATCCTACACCCTAAAACCCTAACCTTAAAAACCCCGAACCCGACAACCCCAAATCCAAAACCTTAAGCCGCCCCAAAGGCAAAGTACCAAAGAAACCCCAAAGCAAAGAGCCACGAAGAGGAACCACACCTAAAACCCTGAACACGCAGACTCTAACACCATGTCCCCAGACCCCAAAAATACAGCAACAAGGAGGGGTCGACCTGCTTCTCTCGCTTGAATTGCCGGGCCCTGGACGATCGGACTTTCTTAAGCATCGGAGGCTCGAGTGCTTTAGGGGTTCGGGTTTAGGGGCTTAGGGGTTGAAGGGGCTCAGGGGCTCACGGTTTAGGGCTTTAGGGGTTTAGGGTTAGGGTTGAGGGGTTTAGGAGAGTGTGGAGGTCTAGGGGTTTAAGGGTTGAGGTTTCGGGTTTGAGTCTCCATCGTCTTTTTTGGTGGCCTTATAATTCTAGTAAGATACCCTAAACCCTAAACCCTAAACCCCTAAACCCTAAACCCTAAACCCTAAAAGCTAGCCAGAAACGCAACTGCAATGGAGGCTCAAGGTCAAAGTTTCCATTTCGAAGTACCTTAATTGTAGACCTGACGAATCGAACCCTTACCTTAAATGGGATTATTGTAGGTATCCTCACATATATATATATATTGTATATATATATATTTATTTATTTATTTATTTATATGTATTTATAAATGTGTGTGTATATATATATATGTATGTACATATATATATATCTTACGGCCCTTGAGAGGAGTGAGGGGGGTCTATTAATCAGGGGTCGACATTGAGGACGACATGGACCCCAAAGAGGTTTTAGGTTCAATTGCCCAAAAAGGTTTAGGGGTCGGTGTTTTTGGCTTGACTTTGGGTTTGCGTTAGCGTGTTCTCGCTAAGGCTAGCTCGTGAGACGGTTCTACAGCCTGGCGATCCTTGTGGATCTGGGTCCCTAAACCCTAAACCCTAAACCGTGACTACCAGCTTTCCATGGACAGCATCAAGGAAGCACGGTGAGAACATCCAGTGTAACCTGGAGCAAAATCGATCTCCAGCGCTTGGACTATCTGACGATAGGCTTCCCATTTTCGTCCAGCTCAAAGACCTCTTCGCCCTGCTCGTTTTCTTGGTCCTAAAACTGGACTTTGAAGTAACCAGGGGGAAAGACGGACAACATTCCCAAGGCAAGGCCGCGCTCCTCACAAACCCCGAAACACTGGGCCGCTAGAAGGATGGTTAGGGCATGTTCTTGCTTCCACGGCCCAGACACAGTAGCATCTGGGGTTCGCATACCTCCACCCCTCTATCGCCCCGGAAAAAGGCCTATCCCGAGCAACGCAGGAACCCATTTTAGATCGTTTACGGGGTCTGGATAATGCCTTGGACGGTTCAAGCAGGTGTGGCACTGAGGCTGAGCTCCAGTCAGAAGAAGTAAAGAGCTGCGCTGCTTCATGCCAGTGTGGGGCGGAAGCCCTCAATGTCTACACGCACCGAATTTCTGGGCTAGGCTACCCCAATAACCCCTTAACCCAACCTACGAAGTTTTAGGATTTAGGGTTCTGTTCGACAGGAGTGGCGGCTTGCTCTCTCAAGTTGCGGCTTCACTTGTAAATAAAGGTCTAATGCACTCGCAATTTACACCCGACCATAGGCATCTTGGAGTTCTGAATTTTTTAACCATACATCCAGCAGCCGAAACGTCAAACCCTAAACTTCAAAAACCGAAACCCTAAACCTCATTGCATGCTCAGTGTGGGCGTGGGTACCGCTGTGTTGCTAAACTCTTACCCCCTTGGCCCTGTGGCTCGCAGCATAGTTTCAGGGTTTCGGGATAAGGGTGTGGGGTTGCCCAACCTGCTGCCCAAACTCTATAAAGAAGTATATTCTTAATGGTCCTCCCGTGAACAGGAACAAACCCTATAAGGAAGTATATTCTGAATGGTCCTCCCTTTAACAGGAAGGCCTAAACCTTCACTATTCCAACAAACACCCCGAATGAACCTCCATAGGACCTATAGAACACACCTATAGAACCTCGTATGGAAAACCAAGCCAAGGCACTTCATGGACTCTACGAGCTTCTCGTGCTGTTCTGCCCGCTGCTTATCCTTGCTGTGGGGGCTGATTCAGCGTCTGTTCAGGATTTAAGGTTTGCACAATCGGTCTTAAGCAGTCCCTAACCTAAACCCTGCACGCTAAAAACATAGAAGACTGCAAGACAACAACAGCCATACCTGTTGCGATGTCTTGTTCAACGCCTTAACGGTATCTCTGGGTCAAGGGCCAGGTGAACACCGTTTAAACAAGTTTAGGCTGCAGGGGTGTAGGTTTTCCTTTCGGCAGAGACATCTGGAAACCATTTGCAGGCTCTACCCATACGCCTTTCTACCCTCAACCCTAAATCTCTAATCCCTAAACCCCAGACCCTGAACCCTAAACCTCAGCGGTTGAGGTGTAGGGTTGAGGGTTTAGGGTGTAGGGGGGGCCTCTAGAGCCCTTTATAGTAACCCGTATAGAAACTCTTGGGGCTTAGTGTTTAAGGTTTAGGGTTCAGGGTTTTAGGGTTTAGGAGACTCTTATAGAGGCCCCTTTCGGCGTCCTAGGTACTGCTATGGAGGATACTTCCAGAAACCAGAATAATCATTCCCAAGATAGAGACCCTACATTCCACTATATAGGTACTTAGGCCCCTTCGAGATCTCACTTCCACACCACACCCTGGAAATAACGTCACTAAGAGATGAAGTCAGAACAGCACGCGCAATATGTGCATGTACATATCTGTATGTACACACTAATATTTGTTTAGCTGTTTATATAACCATAAGCTAGGCTTTTCTACAAGTAGAACACTCTAGCTCAAACAAAACCTAAACCAGTTCGGATTGCAGATTGTCGAGATTTTGGGAGGCTTGGGAGTGGGTGGGGCTTCAAAAGCCCAGCTTCTCTTCCCGGTTGTGAAGGCGCTATGAGCATTTTCGGATTTCAGGAGTTTGAAGGTACTTGGAGGTTCATGGGTAGTTATAAGTGGGGTTATAAGTCCCCTAATGTGGGTTATAACTATAGTTACCCTACTTATAACCCCACTTATAACTACCCATGAACCTCCAAGTATGGGGGCAAGCTATGAGCACTACATTGGGTCTTAGTAATTACAACGGGCTTTTGGGGTATAGAAACATACAGTGAGGAGCCCTGAGCCACAATATTGGCAAGTGTTCATTGCTTGTCAAGGGCATTATCACCCTCGCAAAGGGTCCTAACTACGGGGCTACTTACCCCAACCACAAGAGCAGTTCCTACTATACTTTAAAAAACCCTACTTTCTGCTATAGATTAAATGTCAGACCCTTTTGGGCTTATATATGGAGTAGACTCCGCTGACTGAATGGCCGTGAACATTTTAACTTTTTTGCAAGGCGGAGGTGCTTTGGTTCCCAGTCCAGTCCTCAAACTTACGTAGGGGGTATAAAGAACACCAGAAAACCGAATAACGCTTGACTGAGCAGCCGACCCTATATATCTCAGATAGAGCTTCTTGCTATGACTGAAAGTGCCTAGAGTTTTTGGGAGGCATAGGACACTCTGGGATTTAAGATGTCGAGCGGCTAGCCTAAACCTCTTATAATGATCATCAGCATACTCCCTCTTCTGTTGTGCATAAACTTCTTCTTGAACACCCTGAAACTTGCTTCTGCACTATTGAGAGAACCCGCAACCCTCCAACAAAAGAGATATCAAGTGCGAGAAACCACTAACTTTACCCTAAACTCTGAACCCCAAACCCAAAACCCTAAAGTGTGAAAGCCTGAATTCTGAATAGAAGCCCTCAACTTAGAGTCCCGTAGACCCCAATCCCAAAACCCCAAACCCTGATCCCTGCTTCGAGGATCAAAGGACTTAGTACCTTGATTGGGGTTATGACTAATCATACTTGTAGTTATCTTAGTTATAACCTTACTTACTAAATCCCACGACCCTCCGAGACCTAAACCCCCAACCCTCAAGCCTAATTAAAACCTAAGCCGTAACAACCCTACAACATATAAGCCCTAAGCCCTATAAGTCCTAGACCCTAAACCCGATAAGCCTTAAACCCTTTAAGCCCTAAGCCCTAAAGGGACTCATGGTTCGAATCACCGAAAACTTAGTTGCTGAGTTCATAAGCACAAAGAAAGCGTACACTTTCAGTTCTATAAGGGATCATACTATCCCCAAAAAGTTTAGAGTGTCCTCATTCGGCTACTTAGAAAAGCCGGGATCCAGCCTAAACCCTACCGGAAAGCCGGGATCCAGGCTACTTGCTTCTGGATTTTCTCATGCCTCTCAGAGCCTCCAGCAGTCTAAGGAGGAAGCTTCTCGAGGTTTAGGGTTCAGGGTTTTGGGTCTAGGGTTCAGTGTTTAGGGTTCAGGGTTTAGGGTTCAGGGTTTAGGGTCTAGGGTTCAGGGTTTTGGGAGTTTAGGGTTTAGGGGTTTAGGGTTCAGGGTTTAGGGTCTAGCGTTTAGGATATTGGGTTTTTGGGGTTTTGGGTCTACTAAACTTGTCCCTAAGCCCCTTAAACCTACAAGTCTTAAACCTCGAAACCTACCCCCTGAACCCTAAACCCAAAAACATAAATTAAGCCCGGAAAGCTTAAACCTAAACCCCAAACGAACTCCAAGCCTGTGAACGCTCATGCAGGGACCTGATTCAGAAACCCTGGCCCTTCGACCCCCATGTATTGGGATTCATATAGCTTACTTCCCCAATAAGCCGGGGAAATGAAACGTTAATCTTTCAGATTACCACAAAATTATAAGAACCCAAAAAGTTTAAAGGTTGTGTATTGGGGAACTAAGATAAAGGGTTTCTTAATCAGAAACCCTAAACCCCTAAACCCTAAACCTTCGACCCAAAACCGAGTACCCTAGGGAAACAGCACCCCACAAAGGCTACTGCAAAGGCTAGCTACCCGTCTACTGCAAGGAAAACTTACATTTTTAGGGCTCCTTCTTGTGGTTTCCTTAGGATCCTTAACATAGTGGCTGAGTAGCCAAGCCCAAAAAGGTTTTCCTTTCAAAACATAGTAGGATCATGTAAGCCCCAAAAAGTTAGAGGTTACCTACTCAGCTACTAAGCTGAAAGCAATGGTAAGTCATTTGGGTTTACGGAAGGAGTTCGGGTGAGGCGTCTTATGCTCATTGGGTGACATAATGACTCGGCTCGAATGGCCCTAAAACTAAAACCCCTCATCCCTAAACCTGAACCCCTAAACCCTAAAACCTCAGACCCAAGCCCTAAACCCTAAACCCTTAAAACCCTATAAACCCTGAACCCCTAAACGCCTGAAACCCTCAACCCTAAAACCCTAAACCCCTAAAACCCAAAACCCCAGAACCCCTAAAACCCTAAACCCTAAAGCCTCAACTCTTACATCTCATCCCGGCAAGCTCCAACTCCAAAGCCTGAACAACCCCAGCCCACCATGCCGAAACCACCATGGGATGAGTGACTTAGGCGCTGAGATGTACTAGCCCAAAAGAGGAGAACCTTCTAGACTATAGCCCCAAGGTTTAAAGCTTCAGGTTTAAGGGTCCATGGTTTAGGGGTTTCATCATGTGCAACCGGGACAAGCCTGGCGAGGTTGCATGTACGACGAGAGCGATTTTGGCTACAGCAGCTGTTTAAGCAAAACTACCCGCTCCGGGAAAATGCTCTTGCACTGCTAAATCTCTCTATGCTCTTTAAAAGTTGTTGAAACAACGCCTGCAGTTCGTGCCAGTCTGGATAAATTCGGAGTATCAGCTGCACTCAGTCTGTGTGCGGAAATTCGTGGTCCTCGAAACACTTCGGGACAGCGCTACGTGGCTATCTGAGTCCGACGTTGACCTTGAGGAAGTCAATAAGGCTGTCGGCCCGCTTGCGGGACTGTCCTTGACATGGGTCGTGCTTCTCCCTGGCTTCACGGCCCGCGGACTTCTCGTTCACAGCCGCAGTGGCCCTCCTATGAAAGTGATGGCTTCTTAGACTCCGCTACGTACTGGTCTGGATGAGGTGCACTCCGAAATCGGCTGTGTCAAGGGCGGGTGAAGTGCAGCCCGCTGTTTCCCTATTCCGAACTCCTGCATTCCAAGAGTGGTAGATGATCTAGGACCTAGTCGTCCTCTCTCCATAGGACTCCTTGTGGCTCGAGGTTCCGAAAAATGCCCCAACTCCGTGTTCCTAGTACCCACACCCTTGATGGGTTCTATACTCTTGCTAACAAGCCTGAAAGGTGATTAAGGTATCTAATTAAGAAAACAAAAGCAGCTTCTAGTTACTAGTCATTAAATTAGTACAAGGAGCAACACCAAGGGCCACCCTGAGAGGGATGCATCACAAAGGACACCAGAGCCTAAACCCTCTAAACCATAATCCGCCCAACCGCCCCGCTTCTGAAAGATACATCCATGCATGCCTACATACATACCGACAGACATACATAGGACCCTGAACGCTAAAGCCAATAGTTAATAGGCGACGAAAAGAGTGCCCTAACTGGGACTTTCCGAAAAATTAGGGTACCTTATTTTGGG
Organism: Symbiodinium necroappetens; assembly: GCA_905231915.1. NCBI lineage: Eukaryota > Dinophyceae > Suessiales > Symbiodiniaceae > Symbiodinium > Symbiodinium necroappetens. The sequence goes on along the minus strand of CAJNJA010012749.1, from coordinate 1,066 downwards.
GTCCTTATAATAAGGATCCTACTATTTAGGGTACTATATTGGGGTCCCCTATTTTCGGAAACCCCCAACTAAGTCTCGGGCACTTCTGGATCCCGATCAGCTTCAGTCGCTCAGCTTCGACGGCTCTGTCGATCTGCACCGGACGTTGAGGAAGATTGTTGTAGGGTTTAGGGTTTAGGGTTTAGGGTTTTGATCTGCACCGGATGTTGAGGATTTTGTTGTAGGGTTCCTTGGAAGGTTCCTGAAAGGATTGCGGGGTGGGGTTTTGGTGACTTCTCGGGTTTATGGCTTCTTGAGGCTTTTGGGTTGAGGAATTTAGAATTGCTCAAAACGGTTCCGTGAAAAGAAATTAGGATTTAGGGTTTAAGGTTTTGTCCCCTCGCGGTTGGGCTTATAGGTGTTGGGTCTAAGGTTTAGTGTTTCGGGTCTTGGGTGAGGTTTTGAGATCCTACTCATTAGTGGATCCCATCACCCGCCGAGCCTTTCTGGCGAAACCCCAAACCCTAGACCCGAAACCCCTAAACCCTAAACCCGAAGCCCCAAAGCCCTAAAGCCCTCAAGCCCGAAACACCCAAACCCCTAAACCCCTAAAGCCCTGAAGCCCTAAACCCGAAAACCCCTAAAGCCCCAGAGCCCTCAACCCTAAACCCCTGAACCGCTAAACCCTTATAGATCTCTTGTAGATCCCTTTAAAGGGACCCTATAAGCCCTTCTTTGGAGCCCCCCTTTCAAACCCCTAAAGCCCCAAAGCCCTCAACCCTAAACCCCAAAACCCCTAAACCTTTATAGATCCCTTTAAAGGAACCCTAAACCCTTCTTTGGATTCAAACCCCCAAAACGCCCTAAACCCGCAACCTTCTCTCGGCCTCGGCCTGCGACTTGTCGCGAAGTTCACGGAGTTTCTCTTCGGCGTTCTCAGGCCTGGGGATATGTACGGTTTAGGGAATAATAATAATAGTAATAGTAATAGTAATAGTAATAGTAATAGTAATAGTAATAATAATAATAATAGTAATAGTAATAGTAATAGTAATAATAATAATAATAGTAATAATAATAATATAAT
>CAJNJA010012748.1:0-12971 GCA_905231915.1 Symbiodinium necroappetens | reverse complement strand
AAAACTAGCTCGGAAAATAGCATTTTCCAGGCCTCGTTTTAAGTCTTAAAAATGCGCTCCCGCTGTGGCGAAACGCGTATTTTCACAAAAAACGCGCGACGGAAAACGACACGTGCGGTAGTATAGTAGTAGTAGTAGTAGTAGTAGTAGTAGTAATAGTAGCAGCAGCAGCAGCAGTAGTCGCAATATCCGTAGTTACTAGTTCTTCTTGTGATGATTTGACTATTCATTACGACTGTCGTGGCTCTTGTCGTCATAGCGGTTGCAGTAGTCGTGGTCGCCCATCGAAACTTTACGGTGCCACTTGGAGCACCGAACACTCTAATGGGGGCCGGGCTTGGCAGACCAGAACGCAAGGCTTCCGACTTCCCTGTGTGTGTGTGTATGTGTGTGTATGTGTATGTATGTATGTATGTATGTATGTATGTGTGCGCGCGCGTGTGTGTGTGTGTGTGTGCGCGTGTGTGCGTGCGTGCGTGCGTGCGTGCGTGCCTGTGCGCGTGTGCGCGTGTGCGCGTGTGCGCGTGTGCGGGTGTCGTGTGCGCGTGTGCGCGGTCTGGTCTGGTCTGGTCTGGTCTGGTCTGGTGTGGTCTGGTGTGGTGTGGTCTGGTGTGGTCTGGTGTTGTGGTGTGGTTGTGTCTGTGTGTGTGTGTTTGTGTTTATCAGGCTCTGTGCATCGGAAGCAACACTCACTCTGCAGCAGGACAGGGTTTTTCTGCAAGAGACGCATGGGATTCATTGGCTGAGCCTCCAACACTCCCATTTGCATCAGGGCACCTTAGCGCAGATCCCGCGATTGCACCACTGTGTGCATCTGTTCCTGCTTTTTGCAGTCACACATACCTCTCAGTCACCCCGTGAGATCACGTGTTTAGTCACCTACGGGGAGGCTTACAATGTTGGTGATGACGATGACTGTGTCGGTAAACGTGAATCATCCTGCATTTGTAAGCTTCATCCTCGCGACTCCGTTGCCATCCCTTTCCCGCTCGTGCTTGCTCTGATGAATCGCGCGTAGTGATGAAGCTCACAATGAGTATGTCGTGTGCTGCTCTGAGTCTTGCTGCTGCTGCTGCGATTGCTATTTATTAGGATGGCGTATGCTATGCATGGTGCTTTGCGGATTCAGCAAAACTACTGCTGCTGTACAGTTTCGGGTAAGGGGTTTCAGACTTGCAGGATTTTCTCGTGTGTTCCAGATGGGTTTATTGTGAGACAGCGCGTCATTCCCCCCCCCCACCAACCCACCCACCCACCCACCCTACCCCCACACCCCAAAGAGCACATCATCGAAAACAGCAAAAATAGCAAAGAACATGGTTTCAGGAGGAGGAACTGTACCACACGCAGGCCAGGTGTTTTGGGCGTAGGACGAAGTCGCAACCAACAATGTACGACCAAAAGCGACGTCGGTTGTGGTGTAACAAACGAAGAGCGCGGAAATCAGACATTACCCTCGGCTAGGCAGAGCGAAACATATGCAACAAGGCGAAAGCCTCGCACAGGACGGTGCTTTCGAAGCCAGCAACTGGCTAAGGTGAGCGAGAGGGGCATACAAAGGCACGTAAACAACAGCAAAAACCGCCCCCGAAACTGAACCCGCTAATTAGGCTTTAGGTAGATGAATCAAAGGCTCCACGCCGAGGCTCAGACTGTCTCCAGCGAGGCCACTGGGATTGTTTTAGGAAGCCACCTCAGTCTCCCTCTCTGTATCTGCCTCGTTATCTTTCTGTCTCCGACAGAGAGAGGAGTAGAGATTGAACAGGCATTCACAGGCATCAGCTCCCTAACCACTCCCTGCCCTTTCAACCCGGAATGCCAACTGTAAATGCACAAACTTCTGAGGCTCGCAAAAGTGATATTGGAAAGCTTGGTGGGGGTGTATAATAAATGTGGCCGGGGGGCGGTGAGGGGGAGTGTGGCAGAGTGTGGGGGAGCGCGGGTTTAGACTTGTGACAAGCACATTGTTCTCGGAGTTCTCGGTTCCCAGATCGACCACCCCGGCTACCCTCCAAAGTACGGAAAAAACTAGCAACTAGCCAAACTACGCATTGCGCCATCGCTAGGCCACCTGCCCCCAGACTCGCCCAAACCGAGAGAGAGAGAGAGAGAGAGAGAGAGAGACTGAGTGAGCGAGCAAGAGTGAGTGGATGAGTGCAGCGAGCAAGCTTGACTAGGCGCAGTCTGAGACTGGGACTGGGGCATTTGCTTCTCCAGCTCGCCTTGCATCGAACTTGTACAGCTAGTTGGCCAGCTAGCTAGATAGGTAGATAGACAGACAGATAGATGGACAAATAGATAGACAACTAAAGAGATATATGACGGTGCACATGCAGTAGTTAGTAGTAGTTACATACACTTACCTTCTCAGTCTTGATTTACATCTGTTCGTTTGTGTATATTATGGAAACTTAGCCTTCCGGACCGAGGCCTTTGGGCTCAACGCTACGGCTGGAAAGTCCCCGCCCCCTCTCTTAGTGTTACTGTGTCCACTATGACGACTCCAATCTAAAGCCCAGTGCAGAAGTGAAACAAGGGAGACGAGGGGATTGATGACGACTTGCGGGTCATTGCACTGAACCTGCATCCGCCCCAACAGCCGGTTGAACAGCTACTAGATAAGAAACTTGATCCCATGCACCAATTTCTTCATCAGATGCATTTCCACCTCAATTGCCTTCAAGGAATGGACTTCAACTGGTCAGGAAATTGGAAACTCGCGGTTCCTGTCCATGGTTATGGTTGTGGTGGAACAAACATTGTGCCAAATCTGGTCTTACCCCTAGTTGATCGCCGCTACGCACAAGGGGATCCAGGCAGGTCGCACGGGCCCCATGGATGTGTACACGAAAGGTTCGCTTTCCAACTTGATCTTCGTCAAGTGCCAAAGTGACACACACCGTGACCGCTTCATCAGGGACTTCTCCAAACTTCATCGTGATTCAAACCAAGGTGAAGTTGCATCTTCTCAGCTTTTCGCCAAGGTCGATTTGCCTTTTGACATTTGCACTGTCGAGGGGGCTCCCCGCGCCATGAACAAAATGCTCGTCTCGTGGAGTTTCGATGCGTTGGCAATCAGGTATGACATTCACATAGGAGTTCTTGCGGTTGGGGGAAGTGAGATTGTCGAAGTATGTCTTTAAAATTTCTAATTGAATTCGAAGGGTGTGAGGGGGAATAGCAGACTTGGGAAGAACTCCAAGAGTCTCCAGAGATGGCCGACATCGCAAGCACAGACCAAACCCGATCGGAGAAAACCAAAGCCAGGGCAAAGGACTTGAGTAGGCTCGGGCGTCGTTGGGACGGTGCTGTGGCGGACAATTTTGGGATTGGCAGTGGAGCCCGCAATACAAGCCAAATTCAAACTCATGTCTTGGAATGTTGAAGGGTTGACAAAGCTCAAAGAACTAGGGATTGTGAAGTACATGACCCGCTTCGAAATCGATGTCTTGTTGCTCCGGGCAGACCAGAAAAACCAACTCTCCGATGTGTATGTGTCCCATGGTTCTTACTTCATCCTCTCCGGCAGATCTCAAAACTCCACCGAGTGGTATGGTCTGGGATTTGTTGTTTCTCGGCACTTTCGCCACCTCCTCGGAGGGTTTTGCCAACAGAACCAGAGACTTGCAAGCCTGAAGATCAACGAGTCGAAATGTCAAACCGAGACTCTCTGATAGAATTCTGCACTGTGCACGATCTGGGGCTTGCAAGCACTTCTTGCAACAAGCCCGGTGATCAGAAGGTCACATACCCCGAACCGGGAGTCCCAGCTCTCGCACCTATCTGTGCCAACAAATTTGCCGTGTTGGATGTACCGCTTACGTCACCGCGCGACATGAACGGAGCAGGCAGTATTTTCAGTGATTGGTTGGCCCCACTGGTTTCCAGCCACTTTCTCTTTACAGCCATTGCACATGTTCGTCCATGTCCCATGTCACAGTCACGTCTGCAAGCAAGCTTTGCATATGGATTGGTCGGCATTACAAGACCCTACTCTCAGACGCACGTTCTCTGAGCATCTCCTCGAAACTGAACCATGATGAGCTTGTTTATGTGAACCATTTCTGGGATTGTGCTTGTTCTTCAGTGTCGGCAGCACTCTTGCAATATGTACCCATTGAGAGCGCACGAGAGCCAACAAACCATGGATCAGTTCCCGCGCACTGGACATCTCGAACCAAAGGCGCGAAGCTCGAGTCAAAGGCATCTGGAACGTTGAGAAGCAATTGCAGCAGGAGGTCAAGAAATCAACAAACACAGATCGCTCCAAATGGCTCGAGGATTTAGCCTTTTCCGGGGATCAGAAATCAATTTAAAAACTCCCGCGCGGGGTCGAATCACCAAGGAGGGGCGACTGAAAAACAATGTTTGATGGGGAGTTTGTCTCATCTGAGCGCCGGGCGCATAGCCTCTTTCAAGTGCTTGACCTGCCAAACAGGAATGCAAGGAGCCCCTGACTGCTGGAGTACAACGGAAAAATGATCACCAAGCAAGTCCACAGACTCAGGCAGGCGGAACTTAGAACTTCGCACTGGCTTCCGGGGGCCTTGGTCTTAGCGGTCTTCAGCTCGCTAGCAACCTGCAGAACATCCCAAGCAACTGCTTTCCTTGACCAAAATAAGGTGACAGCGCGTCTGGAATGCCGAGGCCTGGCTGGCCTCCTTCCTCGAAGAAGTTAGCCTCGGAAATGAGGGGGACACGGAAACAAGAAACCTTCGAGGCTGCAGGAGGGCGTCAAGTTGCTGAGCACTGGGTGCTTCTTTAGTGTCCGTAAGCTCGGTGCGGATCTTCCCTTCCTGTGGAATATCTCACCAGAATTCTGTCTGCCGAACCATGTTGACAGAGCAAGCACGGCTGTCATGCTGCGAGCCAGAAATCTGGGGGACAACAATTGGCTCAACATCAACGAATTGATAGCTGCGCTTGCCTTCTTCGCAGCTGCATCCCTTTCCGCCTGGTTGCGGCTGCACACGACATGAGGTCAATGACGCAGACAACGGACCGGTCGCATGCCTGCATCTGCTTGTCAAGCTCCCTGGCCGTCATAGCATGACAGTGATGACAACTCATCTCGAAACTCTTGTTGGACGAACTTGGGTTAGCAAGGCATCACAACCACCCCTGTCCTCACTGTGATTGTGAGCTCCTTCTGTTGAAGAGCACACATCAGCGCTGAAGACAGATGGGGGTGGGCAGTGGGCAAAACCGGGCACAACAACAACGGGCCTTCTTCTGTCTGGCTGTCTCCTCAGCATCCTTCTCGTTCTTTTCATTTCGCTCTTGCTCTTCCCTGACAACGTCTGAAGCGGAATAAGCTGTCGTCGTGCACTTAGCTGTCGCTGTCATTGCCCATGGCATCATGGCATGGGGGCCACACTTTAGCATTTCTTCCAGCTTCCGGACCTCCTGCGGTCGGCAGAGTGGTATCAGTCGCCGTGGTGATGAGAACCGTAGTCGTCGTAGTGAGCGAAAGAAGTATAGTAGAAGAAGAAGTACTAGTAGTAGCAGCAGAGGCATCAGTAGCAATATCGGCGGCAGTAGCAGCAGCAGCAGTAGTAGGAGTAGTGGCAGCAGTAGCAGAGGGGAGGGGAGGGAGGAGGATGGAGGGAGGGGTGAGGAAGCAGCAGCATGACAAGGCAGTAGGAGCAGTACTAGTAGCAGCAGTAGTTTTGGGGCTTACTAGTAGGAATTTCGGCAGTCAGCAGCAAGCAGTTCGGTGTACGCTCTATGTGCGGCAGTTTGCACACGTATGCAAAAGGTAGTTCTGTCTTGTCCAACTTTTTGTTCGTCTATATATAATTATAAGTATAGTTATGTAGATGCTTCACAACATCTTAGGCAAACCATACTTTAGAGTGGAACTACCTTCTCCATCAGCACACCCGTCAAACCTGGCCTTCGGCTGCTTTCCTTGGCTGGAACAGCAGTGGCTCTTGCGAAGCACACAAGTGGCATTCTGCGTTGCAACAGCCCGCTGGCTCAGAGCCCTCGGATTGGAGATTGTGCACAAACAAGCTTCTTCGCAACTGCGGCATCTTGCAGCGCGCGAACTTGTTCTGCCTCCAAAGCTTGGAAGCCCTGCTACAAACCCTTTCATCGAGGACATAGAGTCGTGCCCACTCTACAATGCAGCACGCGCAACAGCCCGAGCCCGCCTGTGCATCTTCTGCGGCCTGCCTGCTTGGCCTTGCATGCCTTTGCAAAACTTTCCTACGACTGGTCACAGTGCAGGACTCGCTAATCTGCGACCTTTGCAGTGGCCTGAATGTGCATGTGTACATGGGGCATGTGCTTGTGTCTACATACATACCTACATCAATCCAGCCAGCCATCCGACCATCCATGTGTGCTATATTATATCTACAGACATCTACGTACGTATCTGCCTTTGTTCTTTGTTTACCCGTCTCGTTCTATCCGTCTGCTTGCGGATACGAGGTAGCTCAGAATCTCACTAGTCTCGAAGAAAGCGGAACCGGCCTATGGTGTCAAGTTTCTGGTTGAGTACCACACTCAGTCTTGAAAATAGACGGCGGCCAGCTAGTGGTACTCATCTCTGCCATTCCAACTTCCGAGTTTGTAGCAGGTTATGGCATGCGAAAAGTCCTACACCAGTATCGCAGCGTCACTTCCCACCTGCTCCTCGGCTGCTTGCCTAGCAGCGTCCGCTTTCGCGATGGCCTCCTCCTTGTCGGCCGGATACAAGCTGGGCATCTTCATGCACCACGTGTACTTGTCCAGTGCACGCTATTAACATTGCTGTCCGTCTTTGCACATTGACCACATTGACGCCATTATTTACCCGCTAAAGAATACCGCCTCGGCTTTCTTCTTGGTCGCTTCGGCGTCCTTAATGGCCTTCGCCTTGTCGGCTGTGGCCTGACAAGTCCATGCAGGCCTGAGACTTCGGTAGACAAGCCGTGATCTGTTTAAAGAAGACATCAATATGTCGCCAGAAACTTCCTGCATAAAAAGTATTAGTGCCGCAACATAGAGAATCACAAACAAGCGACCACGGCCCTTTTACGCTCTGCACCTGCTCAGCATGGCCTTGCCCCAGCCCCACCGAAGACCTAAGGCCCGAAATTTCCATGAGACGGGCACACGATTTCATGATACTTGCAGGTGTGGAAGTGATCCAGCACCGGCAGACCTGCCTTCTCAGTCTTGTCCTCCGCTTCTCGGAGCTTCTTCTCAGCATACTGCTCGAATTCGTCCCTTGGCAACCAGATTCCGGTGACGAGCAGAAGCATGTCTGTAACTTCCCGGAAAATGCTCATCTTGCTGCACTATTCCAGTGGCACGTGCGGGCAAAGTCGTAGAGTGCAGATCTGAAGGCTCGTTCAATGAACTACGACCTCATGCCTTCATGCTTCATGCGCCAATTCAGATGCGATTCGACTCTTGCTGGATGAACTTCTTCTCTTCCTGGGCGACCTGGGTCGCACGGACAGGAAGATCGTGGCAGCTGCTCGCAGCTGCAAGAGGGCCCAGTCCTCGAGGTCCTCAGAGAGCTTCTCGATGTCCTTCTCTCTGCCTGAGCCACAGCCACTAACAGTTGCATCGAATCTTGGCACACGGGTGTTTCGGAGCTAAGATCCGCTGCTGTTCAGGCTTGCTGAAAGGCTTTGAAGCTCTTTCGCGAGCTCCTCGTTCTCACTGGTTGAGACCTGCTCTGCACACACTCTGCACGCGACACAGCAGCTTAGCACCAGCAGGCCTCCAGTTGCTTGGACAGCTTCTTCTCCTGACGGAGTTATCAAAGATCAAAAAGCAAAGAGGCTGCCTTGCATACCGAAAACAGTCGAAAGACTAATCGAGGCAAGGCACGTTTTCAGCGACGATCTCAAGCTGGCCTTGGGTGGAAAGTCTACATATTTGCATGTTGCTTATTACACATATTAACATACATCTACATATACAAGCATAGACGGATAGCTAGATCCACTTGGATAGCTAGATAGGAATGTCACGGAATAGGTGCAGAAGTTGCTCACTGATGCCTGCAGCTGCTCCTCGTGGGTGCTTACCAGCTGTGACTAGCTGGATGTATACATAGTCGGAAGAACAGCCCACAGGGAGGCTGAAGCCGGACGAGCTGTAAGATCCTGGCTAATCCGAGCGAGCAATTTCTGATCTTCCTCCTCCATCACGGGCAATCGCTCCTCCAGCTCCTGCCCGCGCACGGAGAGCAAGTCAGGTTCAGCGACAGTAGTCCACAACCCTGCAGGCCTGAAGGGCCTCAATGCGTTCTTTCAGTTCGGTTCCGACACCTGGGCGGAGGATTCGTGAGTCTCTGTATCTTCAAGGAATGTTGTCTAATTCGCCAAGGCCCCCGGCGAACCTCTTCCGCAATCGGGGCCTAGGGGCGGCAGTCCAAGTGGCCAGGACCAGTGCTCCAGGCCTTCACTCGGACCTCCATCTTCTTCTGAATCTGCGCCGTTTGCCGCTCCATCTCGGCAATCATCTTCTCTTGCCTGCAATCCGTCAGACTCAGACAAAACACACGGGAAAATGCAGAAAGGAATTCGCCTCGCCTCTTTTTCTGCGCTGCTAGGCATTCTAGGGCCTCTTCCAGCTCCGCCTGCCAAGCGCACCCCACCACCGCATTGGAATCAAGCACAAGCAACATCGAGTCGACTGAGACCTTGTGGCTTCCGAAGAATTCTCGGATTCCCTTCAAAGCTTCTTCGCCGCCGTCTTGGCCTTGTTCACCCGCGAGCAGCACTGCATCACACAGTGTCCGCACGGAGTCTGTTTCCTCGTGCTTCACGTGGAACTGGGCTCCAAGGCTTGCAATGGAGGCAACATGCCTGACCAATCAACAGTGTATGCAGCTTTTCCAAAGCCCACTTTCGCAGAAACACTCCTTACAAAAAGGCACCGCCTGTGCCTAGCTGTGCCTACACGCGCTTGCAGTAAGACAGTGACGAAGCATGCTTTCTTCTGAACTTCGCACTGAATTAGGATCATTGCTCGCCCCTTCTCATGGTGCAAGGCCCCGGCTGCATCTTGGTGGAACCACCGAGGCACAAACCGGCTCAACTCTTGACCGGCTGCATCTTGAACCGGTCCCGGAGGCGGTTGGGGCGGAGCCGCCTTCAATTGACTGCAACGTCACGAGTGACATACTGGGCGCAAGTTAGCCCTCACCGAATCTACACTTAGACACGAAGGTCTTCTCACCTTTGGACTAGCATTGGCGTTCACGCGTTTGGGCGTCTCATCAAACATGACCGTGCTCAGACAAGGCCGAGTGGAAATGTGCCTCTGATTTCTGCCCTCGTGAAATCTAGATTCTGATCCCTTCCAGATTCGACTCCGCTCAACCCAAAACCCCCGGTTCAGGCCTTTTCCGGATCAGGCTTCCCGGGCATGGCCTGGCAGCTAGCACGGTTCGGAAGCCCAGCACACAGGGAGGAAGGAGGAAGCTCTCACACACTCCTTTTGTTTGCGCATTGGTTTCGGACAAGCTTCAGCAGTATAGCAGGTCCCAGAGAGCCCGCCCAACGTCTTTGTTGGCCTGCTTCTTCAAAGCCGTCAGCTGCTGCTCCGCTTCTGCATAGGCCCGACAGGGATCGTCATCAGCTCGCCAGAGGAGCTTCAAGTCAGCAATCAAAGTCAACGTCTCTGATTCGTGACCCCGCAGGCTCTCAAGGGCTTTGACCAGCAGGGACACCCACCTTTGACGCTGAGGCTTCGCGAGTGTACGTACAACGTTGTCAAGGTGACCCGTGCACTGCATTACCTGTGTCAAGGTCGCTTGGCTCATTCCGGTGGACTCTGACAGCAGGTTTTCCATCAGCGTCAACATGGCATCTGCAATCATTTGCTGCACAAACCGGAGGCCACCTTTACCATAGTTACGAACAATGTAATGCGCAGACGTCCTCATGGATGCGTCCTCGTCGGCACAGTGCCGAAGCAGGTCGCGGAGGTTGGGACAGACAATGTCGAATGCATCATTTTCTGCAAAATGGGTTTCTCTCGTTCTCGCCAGCCGCATACACCACCACTGACCTGAAGCTAAAACAGCAGACTAAATTCCTGAAACACGGTGTCACTGTGGATCATGCTGATGGGTCAAGACGCAGTCATAGTACTTTATCTGCTCGGGGTCGTTTCCGCAGACGTCGGCATCGAAGTTAGGGCCAGCGAGTCCAAGCTTTGTAGAAAAATCGAGAATTGCTTCGGACCTGCTCAGTGGTCTCGTGATATCTCGTGACGCTTGCTTTCAAGTTGTGATCTATCTGGCTGCTGACCATGCCGGGACCCGGGAGCGCGGCCTGTCCAACCTGCCCATTTCAGCAACGTGCCGTAGCAAAACCTAAGGTTGCGCAGACGAGCATCGAAGTCTTCCCACCGCATCTTCTCAGAACGTTGCGCATGGCATTCTGCACAAAGCCCCCTGCCCTGGGACTTCGGGTCTGCCGCGATGTCACACGCCACACCAGAATGTCATCCACCTGGGGGACTCATACAGGCGCTCGTCCGGAAGATTCTCCCAGCTGCTGCACATGCACTACCCTTCATGGTGTATCATCGCCAGCCACTGGCGTTTCAGGCAAGATGCAGTGAGGTACTGCAACAGGCTGGGCCTCGCGGCTTGCTCAGAAAGCTGCACTTGCCCGGATTCTTTCGCGTGCACCCATGCTCCGATTATGCTAGAGGCCAAGTTGCAAGATGAGGCATGAAGGGTCCAGACTCACGGCATCCGTTGCACGACAAGCCATCCTCATCTGAGAGTGGTCCTTCGCACAGCTGCACAGTTGGACAAGTGGGCAAATGATTTGGGTATCTTTGATGTTGGGTATCTTTAATGAGAGTAAAGCCCTACACGCGACGTGTGAAGTCATCTATGGTTCACTCGAGCAAGATTTGGCGATGTCGTCGTACGCGGATGATGTCAGTAGGATTTCATTGGGACAGTGCAATTGGGCCAGGTATTTGGGGGAACGCGTCCATTATGCAGGGAGGACACACGAAGAAGTTGCGCTACGCATTCAAGCAGCAAAGGTGGCTTGGACTCGGATGGGGTCTTTTTGGTTGCGTCCAGGGGCTACGGGCAGTAAGCTTCTGGTATACTAGGCACTTGTGCAGTCAACCTTATTGTCAGGTATCGAAGTGTTGGTTTTGGAAAAACAAAAAATATCAGCAAGTCTACAGGTTCATTTTGCGTACAGGACGGAAGTTGCTTCAAGGACGTGCTGGCGACAAGACAAGGAACTACAAAGTGACCGCCGCGTGCTGTATACAGCATGTACCTCGAAAGCAGTTTGCAAGATGTTGGGATTGTGCCCAGCTCATCACATCTTGAGCTCCGAGTGCGGAGACTACGATGGTATCAGCAACTGGCTTCACACATTAGCAAACACGTTTGTTGTTCTTATGGCCATGTTCGGCCGATTGGGATGCGATGATGTCGACACTGTTGATGCAGATGGTAAGATCCGCTCTTCTGCAAACCCATGGGCGCTTCAGCTTCAAGAAGATATGCAAGCACTGGAGGCGATTGATGACGTGCAATCTTTATTGGATCGTTTACATGGGTGCATGGTTCTTGTGTTCACACAATATTCCGGGACTTTGTGGCTGTGGATGTGTCTGCATTGCGGGGGATGTTTGCACCCAATTGCATTCCGACACCTGGGTGGGTTCCACCCCCAGTGGAAGAAGTACTCGATGATGATGTTGACGATGTCGCGTATAGTTTCATTTGTGATGGTACTCTCGCGGATGGAAGGCCATGCCAAGAAGGTTTTCCGACAGCGCAGGCTCTGGCGGTGCACAACAGTTCGACGAAAGGTGGAACACACGACAACCTGTCCGATATCTCCAAGGTTTCGATTACAAACAAATGTCCATGGTGCAAAAATGTTTGTTCGTCAGTGTTATCGGCTAGAAGCCATATTCGGAGAACGCTGGGACGGGTTATTGTGGTGGTACTGGCAGTCATGTCGTTCCGATGTCCAACAACCAAAGAGCTTGCAATGTCGCGTTTGCGAGGTGTGAATTGATTCTGTGGATGACTTGCTGGGTCATGTTTCATCTCATGTTGTATTGCCGATTCCACATGCCGCAGCATCGGGCCACTGGCGAGCCGAGTAGCTGTGATATTGTCAGTGCGGGTGAAATGTCATCAGCTTTGACCCCACGGCGCAAACACGGAATTCTGCAAGCTCGGATGGCGGTGTGAGCAAAAAGGTGGCTACCAGTAGCGACAAGTTCCTCATGAAAGTCATGCAGCTGTTGACCAAGCTCTGTCTAAAGAACGCAATGGACGTCAGAGAGTTACAGGCAGCTACACTGCTCACGATTCAGATGCCCAAGGACCCCGATTTCATCCTTGATCGCGGCAACCCGCAATTACAATGATGGGCTGTTAAAGGTGAAATCCTCGGGAGGGCAAGCTCCCGTAGGACAGCTACATTGCCACGCATGGATTGCGATGATGCTTGAGACGTTGTTGCAGCAAACTTCCGTTACAACCGCGGCGCGGGAAGCAGTGCAAAAGCATGTACATGACTATTGCGGCAGTCCAGCAATGGTGGCTACGGTTGTTCATGTTTGCCGCGTCAAGAAATGGTTCGATCAGTCCAAGATGAAGGTGTGCATTGCGGTTAGCGAGCATGTCAAGCCGGTTATCTCCATCCTGGAAAATCTTTTGCGTGAGGAAGGGTGGAAAAAACTCTCCATGGCCAAGCTCCGAAATGAGGCCTCGAGCGAGACCTGCAGACATATCTTGAGCAACTCGATGACATGCTGAAGTGATGAATGCATTGTCGTGTGAAGCAGTCCTGATGCTCTTGTGACGGGCTCGGCCCCGCTTCGCTCATGATGGCTCGTCTCACTTTTGACGGGTGAGGGGCAAGCCTTGTTACTATTGAGCCCATGCCCTCTTGGATACACGGAGGGCGCGCGATGCGTACTGTCAAGGCAACAGTCCTAATCCTGACCCCCTAATATTAAAC
>CAJNJA010012746.1:0-12973 GCA_905231915.1 Symbiodinium necroappetens | reverse complement strand
CACACCCCCACCCCCACCCACACCCACACCCACACCCACACCCACACCCACCCACACACACACACACACACACACACACACACACACACACACACGAGGGACATGTGCAGGATTGGCATCAACGGTTGCAATTGCTGGCAGACCAGTTATTCTCGTCAATGTTTCCACATGCCCCCTGAGTCAACAGAAAACAAAGAAATCAGTCACCCCACTGAAGCCTCTTCGGATTCTGTCGCATGTGCCAGCACACAGTAGTGGCTTGAACGATTCGGGGCCTGACCCGCCATAGCACTTAATTAGCGTGCTACATAACCAGCAGACCATTGCTGCCAATCGGTTTGAGTTTGAGCAGTTCAGCCGTATACCAAGGGTTCATGGTTCGGGTCTGACATCTTTGGTTCAGGGCTCCGGAGCGAGCCTCTTCGCTCCCTTCGCTCCCTGCTCTCTTTCGTGGCTTAACAGCTTCTTCTGTGCGGCCGCTCAGGTCGAGAAGACCTTCGACCGGTTCCTGCAAGAGCAGCCGAAGGCGTGGAGCCGAAATCTCATGACGGCCGTCCGTGTCAAGTGCGACAGAAGCTCATGTTGAGCTTAAGTGCAGCATTGCTGCTATGCAAGTGCGAGATAAGCACTTGCCTTAACTGCTTTCTCACTGCAACTCCGTGCAAGACTCCCGCACAGCAGCAGCACAAATTGTCCGACATCCGGGTCCAGAGAGCCAGGAGCTGGTTGACTTCTCCGAAGGTGGCATGACCTTCCGGGAGATCATGCACCGCATCAAGGCATTTTTTCGTGCCCCCCGGGATGCTTCTTGCGAAGTGTGACGATTAGAAGGGGCTTAGGGCTGACACTCCCGCACGGGCTTCGCTTTTCTAAGGGGGGCGCGTATATCGGGGCGTATCAGAGGGGAGAACGTTGAAAAGGAAGGCCCCGGTGTTCTCTCAGGTGGACCTGGGCCCGCCGATTCCACCCTTGGAGCGCTTCGAGAAGGAGGTCACGCGCTTCGAGCACCTGAAGCAGGAGCACACACTCCGCTCTCTCTCTCTCTCTCTCTCTCTCTGAACCTCGGGGGGGGGTTTTGTCTTGACAGAAACCAGGAGCTGTCTATGAAGAAGACCCCTACAGATATCCATTGGCTCCGCATCGACGCGCAGCCCGTGAAGGTGATTCTTTGGCCCGCTTGGGCTTTTGGGGGCCTTTTTGCAACTGTTTAAATATGCCTTGCAGAGTACAGTGAGTACAGGTGACCTTGGTGAATTGCGCCCGGAAGTGGGAAGAGAAGTTCACCGGCTTCTTACGTGGCTTTCTGGAGGCCCCGCGCCGAGCGCGGAGAGTGGGGCACAGCTCCCATGTCCATGCTTACAGGACCGCATTGCCTCGCTCAGCGCCTTCATCGACTCGGTGAGGACAGAGAGAGCGGCGAGACAAGCGAGCGCTGCGAAAGAGAGCAGCGAAGGGGGGTGCATGGCCATGAAGCGTGTGTTTTTTTTTTTTGCTGAGGACTGGCCTGGGGCCGCCCTCGGCCGCCGAGAACCCGGAGGTCGGGCAAAAAGGGGAACCCGCCCCGTTTCTTAGGCTCTTCTCTGCCTCTTTGCACCTGAGGACGAGCGCCTGCTCTACCAGACGCAGCTCGCCAAATTGACTAGAGTTACCCCCCCCCAACTCGCGTCAGGCCTCTTCCCTGTTCTGTCCTTCAGGATGACCAAAATCCGGGATGTGAAGCTGGCACGCGGCGCCATGCAGAGGCCGCTCAGAGCCTTCCCCTCCCGGTTCCTTTCTTGCGAACCTCTGGCGAGAGGTTATTCCACCCCCTTCGTGAGCAGGCTCGCCTTCTGGATAGGCAGAGTGTGAGATGAAGTGAGAGAATCCCTTTCTCCTAGGTGCAGATGTTGAAGAAGCACGCTCGTGCTCCCATCTCAGAGGAGCTTGGCCGGCACTGGCGCTTCCACTGCATCGGAGCACTTCTCAACTCTTCCGAAGAAAACCCCCTCCGCATCGCGGGACCGGCGCGGGGCGCGCCATCCGCAGCGTAGCAGCGTCGCCCAGTCTCGGCTCGGCCTGCGGAGGAGCGATGGAACAGCCTGGAGCAAGCGCCCGCCCACTGGGCCGAGGCGAGGCCCTGGCGAGGCCTTGCCGCCGCCGTCACCGCAAAGCTTCGCGCCACTCTCAGGTAGACCGGGCTGCCTTCAACGAGAAGGAGAAGATCTTGCCTTTACAAAACCAGGCAGAGCGTCCCAGCAGCGTCCCTGTGAGTTCCATAGACGCTGCTGTGCCAGGAGATGCAGAAGATCCGCGTGAAGATCGAGGGCTTCCGGGAAGACGTGCGGAACTTCCGGTCCGGGCCAAAGCCAAAGCTCTCAGGGTGCTCAAGAGACGTGTCTTGAAGTGCGAGAGCCCTCTCTGCTCTGAGGGTGATTATAGGACAGAGGCAGGCAGCTCATGGCGAAGGCTTCACTCTTGGGTTCGTTGCCAGTCCTTGCTCCGAGCGGAGTCCGGGGTCAGAGAGAGAGAGAAAGAAAGACGCTTGCTTCTATTTGGGTATCTTTTCAAGTTAGAGTCATATCTCTGATGCGTGTTTTCTCTGCCTGGGCTCAGGTTCGAGTTTCTGGAGCGCTGTCCTTTTGGAAGTGGCGAGCCTGGGAATTGGAACGGATCTTCTCGGCTCTGTGCTGTGGGGGCCCTTTGCGTGCGTTTAGACGAGGTGAGCATGCGGTCACCGGCTCTTATGACAAGAGTGCCTTGGACACACACTTTTATTGGCGGCCTTGCCGAGCCAGGCAAGAGGACTTCTAGAGACGGCAAAACATCAACCCAGGTTATGCCATCATCAACGAGTATTATGGCAAGACCATGGAGATCCAAGCTCGCGCCGAGCAGTTCAACGCCCGGCCCTCGTTGCCAAAAAGAGATCATGGCGGCGAAAAGCGGCGGCGAAAAGCGAAACGCGGCGAAACGCGGGCTGCGCGCGGCTCTCCGAGGACCTGGAGCTGCTCTTTGACATGGCCATGTCCGACTACCGGCCGCTGCCGGGGGCCCCAGCGCCCGGCTCTGCCCGGCTCAGATCTCCTGAGAGCAGGCGCTGTGTCGGTGGGCCGGGTGCCTCTTTGCTTTCCCTGATGACTTTTCAGAGCAGGTAGCAGGCCGCAGAGTTTAAGTGGGGCTGTTGAGAATGTCGGAAGCGGTCTTCGCTGCGAGAGCTGCGGGGGGTGGGGGGGGGGCCGGGGGGCAGGGGGGGCTATTCTGCGACTCGCACTCGGTGGGGCCGCGCTTGCAGACCTTCCTTTCTGCGAGGAACGATTGCCTGAACAATCTGATCCTCTTGAAGAACCTCTGGGCCGCCAGCTCAGACGTTGCAGGGGCCCTGCCTCTCCCTTGCAAAAACTCTAAGGACTTGATCGTCTTGGTGCGCGAGACCTTCTCGGCCTGGCGTGGAGACCCGGGCGTTTTCAGGGGCTTTGGGAGGCTCTTCGCCAATGAGACTCTTTCAGGTACACGGTGCCCTGGGAGAAGATCGACACCGGGCAGATGCTGGTCACCGTCCGCGAGCTGGCGCAGCAGGCGCGGAGTGCAGGGCTCTGGGCCCCGGCGCTGCGGCGGTGCGGCTGTGCGCTGCCGCAGGTCCGAAGCGCGCAGAAGGGGCTCCGAGCCTGGCCCCTCTATGCTTGGATCCAGGATGAGGCCCCCCCTTTGAGAGTTGAGTCGTCTAGCCGTTCTTTTTTGGCCCTTGTCTCAAGGCTTTTTCCAGCGATTTTTTGGAGTCCAAGAAGCAATGGTCTGCCTCAACAAAGGGCAAGAGTCGGCAAGAGAGTCACGGAATTCGCTTAGCACTGCACGTTGCGCGCGGCACTCCACCGCGCGGCGCGGCGCATAGAGACCCTGTGATGCGCTGAGCCCCCCTCTGGGGTGAAGTAACAAGCAGGGGTTTAGGGTACAGTTTGAGGGCCCGACCTCTCTGACTTCAGCGGATTCGTCGCTCAGGGTCAGGGTGGCAGCACCCGGTATTTCTACACTCCAAACGCGGCTCGACAGACTGCATTCAAGAGCAATTCCGCGAGAAGCAGATCAACTTCGTCAAATGATATTGGAGACGTAGGACGTAGCAAGAGCCGTTGCGGCCTTTGTGCTGCATCCCACTGCACAGGTGAAGAATATGTCTGCAGCGCTGCCGCTGGTCAATGTGCGGCACCCAGTTTCACTTGGGTCCTAGCTGTCCTAGCCTCGTGCCGTGCTGACGTGTAGAAATGGTAGCCAGATGTGGTCAACAGCACTCAAGGTTCACTCGGGTGTGCATATAAAAGGTGTGCCTCTCCGCGTGTGTCATGCCCTTCTAACCTTCTCGCGGGTCAGTTTCTTTCGACATCAGAATCTTTGCGAGAAGCCGAAAGGCAGATTTCGGAGGTTGTCGAAATCGCGCTGAGGAGCTTCACTCGGACACCATGCGCGACCGCCACTGGGCCTTGCTCATGGCCGTCACCAAGAAGACCTTCGAGAAGGTGCCTTCCTTTGCAGCGGTGGCGTAGGCGGAGCTAATGTGCCCTCAGCTATGCCCTTCCTTCTTTTGGCAGGGGCCAGAGTTCAGCTTCCGGCACCTTCTGGAGCTGGAGTTGCACCACTTCTCGCCGCTCGCCGTTCAAGGGGTCAAGTCGGCCGGGTCGTGTTCTTGTTGCAAGTCGGCTCCAAAACGAGAGAGGTCTGATGTCTACGACATTGTGGACCAGAGTGTCAAAGAAGCCAAGATCGCGTGGAGCCAAGTCGGCGCAACAGCGCAACAACCCGCCTCGAACTGTGAGCCTATATTGTGAGCCTGAGTCGCGTGAGGAGGGGAAGTTGGATGGCATCCGCAAGACTTGGTCCAAGATGAGCGTGGATTTCGACAACGGCCGCGAGGAGCAGAGCACGGAGCGGAGCACGGAGCGGAGCGCAGCTGACTCTCATCTGCGAATCTCTCTCTTCCTCTTGTGGGAGGACTGTCCTTTGCTCGCAGACCTCTCGGAGGTGGTCTGAGAGAGAGAGCTCCCCCCCCTTTTTAGATTGGTTGAAAAAGAGGTGCTGGAGCGGTTGGAGTCGGACTCCTTAGAGATGCTGTCCATGGCCTCGCAGGCGCCGACGCACACACCTTTAACAACTGGCTCTCTGCTGCGCTTTAGACTCTCACACATGTATAGATCGTGTCTCTGTGCTCTCTTCAAAGAGAGGGCCGGTTCATCGAGTTCTGCAAGCCCACAGTGGACGAGTGGAGCGAGAAGCTTCAAACGGTCGATGCGGTCCTGCAGGTGGGGGACTCCTTTCGGGAAGCTCGGACGGTGGGTTGGAGAGCCGAGGTCTGGCGGAAATTCCAAGTGAACTGGTGCCGCCTGGAGCCTCTTGGAAAGCAGCGAGAGAAAACACGCGCGAGGCGTAAGCCAAGTGTGCCTCAAAAGCCTTCCACGAGGCCCATCTTCATGCAAAGCGACGACATCCGATCACAACTCCCGGATGACTCAAAGCGTTTCGAGCTCTTGGACAACAGCTGGAAGGAGCCGGTCGTGAGGTTAAAGAGTGTGGGGGGGGGGGGGGGGGGGCTGTCTGCGTGTCTGCGCAGGATTTGATGATGGAGGCAAGGATCTGATGGGCTGTTCAGCCCTGTGACGCCTGCTGGTCTGCGGAGGCATCCAGGTCGTCTCTGATCGTGGAGATCTGCATGGCCGAGGGCCGCGCACAGACCTTGCAGGGAGCCTACAGCAAAGGGCTGGCAGGAATCTGGGGGAGGAGCCACCGCTGCCTCTCTGGCACCACTGCGCTCTGAGGGCCGATATCAGCGATGCCTTGGATACCTGCGAGCGCTCCTTGCTCCTTGGCGAAGACATAACATGTATGCTTGGAGCGTCAGCTTGCAGGCCCAGGCGATGTGTAAAAACGACATGATTGGACTCAGGAACGATTATCTGGAGCAGAAGAAGAAGTATTTTCCACGGTTCTACTTCGTCGCCAATGGGGCCTTGCTGGACATCCTCTCCAACGGCAACAAGCCCTTAAAGGCGGGAGAAATGCTCACGAGAACTCTGTGCACTGTGTGTCCTTCTCCGAGGTGGCCGAATACTTGGGCGACGTCTTTGACGGGATCCGCCCCTTAGCTTGAAGACTGGAGTTGGGGCAGAGGCAATATCTATGACAGGGCCTACCCAACCAAAGCTACCCAAGACCAGAGGATGACGGAGCCATGGAACGAGAGCACGAGCGAGCTACCACGCTCAAACTGGAGTACAGCATGTAGGTGCCTAGTGCGATCGTGTTGGTGATGGAATTTATTCGGCGTATATACGATTTCAGCGGAATTAATCGTCGGCATCCCCAACCGGACTGGCTCACGTGTATGTGTCGAAGGAGCCCCTCTTGGGAGGGCAGTAGGCGCACGTTGACTTGGTTGGGGGGAACGGAGGGTGGGTTGGCTTCACCGTTCCTCCTCCACTTTCAGGGGGACCCCCAGCTTGCGGACTCACATCATGCAGAACGCGAGTCTTGGCATTGGCACGTGGCTCACGGCGAGGCACCCTGGACTTCTCCAAAGACCCGCAGTTCGGCCGCATCGCCTGCGGCCACCGGGCCAAAGACGGCGAGGCGTGGGAAGAGTTGGAAGGGGGAGAAGAGGATTTGAGGGAGAGCTAAACTGACCGTGCGCAGTTCGTGGCCTGGCCGTCCGAGACGGGCCCCTTCCAGCTGGAGGCGGTGTTTGGGGGGGGGGAAAAGCCAGCGGCCAGCGCGAGCGCCTGCCTCCTACCAGGGCCCCGTGGAGCAGTACTTGTCGGGCCTCGAGGCCCACGTGCGCCTGGCGCTTCGAGAAATCTTGGAGCAGGCCATGGAGAGAAACACAGCACAGTCAAACGTCACGTTTCTTCTGGGCAGGCGCGGACCTCTGCGGAAAGCTGGGAGGTGGGAGACAGGCCGACACAAGCGCGGCCGGCGCGCGCGCGCGAGCTTCTTGCACCGCAGCGCCTGCACCGCTGCACCGCGCGCTGGAGAGGCCTCGTGAGACGTGGCTTCTGCGCTCAGCTTCGCTTCACGAGCTTCGCACGAGCTTCGCACAGTGCACAGAGTGCAGGAAGTCTCAGAGCTTTTTCTTCGGTGCATTCAGGCTCGACGAATACTGTGCCCAGCTGAGCCTCTTGGCCACTCAGATCATCTGGACGGAGGTGGGGGGTCTTCGGGGTTTGGAGGGCCGAAGCATGGCAGTGACAGTGCAGTGACAGTGCAGTGACAGTGTGCAGGAGACGGCGCGGGCCTTCGAGGACATGGAGGCGCGCGGTGCCGGGTGCCGCCTGCCGCCGCCGGCTCTCTCCCGACTGGCCAGGCAGGCAGCGAGACGGCCATGCGGGACTACAAGCGGGCCACACGTCCGCAACGACCACCACGAGCTCCTCCTGAAAGCTTCTTTGTAAAAATATCCTCCAAAGCTCGAAACAGACGCCCTTGGCATTCGTGGGACCCCGACCACGGTGTGTTGAGTGGGCTCTGCATTAAGGGGGGACATGTAGTGACTCTTGCATCATCATCTTGTTTTCGAATGGCTCTGAAAAAATGGTTGCAGTCACAGATGGTATCTGAAGCTCCAGAGGTGAACGACGATCGGATTGACAAGCTGATTCGACGCGTGCAGAAGGAGTCCGACAGGGAGCTGCGCACCAAGGCGCCGGGCCGCGGCTCCAAAGTTGACGCGCCTTTCCGTTTGCAAGATGTGTGGTGCTGCCAGGTCATCACCATCATTACCATCGTCGAGAGCTCAAGCATTGGACTCGGAGTCGCGTCCCCTCTACATGTCGGGGGGGCGCCGAGGACGTCCATTCCAGAGACGTCATCGAATCCTTCGTCCTGCAGAAGGTGAACGAAGCCAACGACTTCAGGCCCCTTTGCGCGCGTCGCGTTGCCGACATGTGCGGACGTGGCGACACAGCCATGTCCGCGTGGCGGGGGGTTCCCTTTTGTTCCGAGAGGTGGGGCTCCCAGCTCCGCTTCTACTGGCAGATGTGCCCTCCAGGCCAGGCCTTGAGTCCTCTCCCCTCCCCTCTGAGCCATATGACCATAATATATATGTGTTCTCGGCTGCGTTCTGCTGTAGCGAGGCCTGAACCTGGTGTCCTTCACTCCCGCCGCGTGCACAGGCTTTCTAAGCCGTGGCCCTTGTCCGCCAAATCCTCCAAGGCACAGCAGAAGACTTGCTTGATCCGGATCTGCGACTGGGCCACCTGCTACTCCTACGCCGCGTCCGCAGCAGTGGTGCAGCTGGTTTTTTTTGACTTGGCTGCGCGGCTTGTGGGCAGCCAAGGAGTACGTGGGCAACGTTGGGAGGCTGGTCATCACCCCTCTGACGGACCGATGCCTCCAGACCGAAAGAGTGCGAGCATGGGCGGGAAACGACTCCTCTGCAAGAGCGCCGAGGCTACATCACCCTGACGCAGGCACGTATTGACCTGCATAGGGGACAAGGGAAAGGGGAAGGGGCCCTGCTCCGTGCCGCTGGCCAGGCCTTGAACCTTTGTTTGGGAGGCCGTGGTGAGGGGATGCGCAGTTCATGCAGATGCGCGCAGAGTCTCTCTGTTCCCGCTCCGTGCTCGCCTCGCAGGTGCTCCCGCGGGGCCGGCAGGGACCGGGAAGACGGAGACCACGAAGGACTTGTCGAGGGCCCTGGGCCTGCCCATTGTCGTGCAGCTTGGCAGAAGGGGCCCCCCCCCACGCCGTTTCTGTTCTCTGCGGAGAGCCCTCTATGTCTCTACGTCTATGTATACCGCTGTCTCT
Source organism: Symbiodinium necroappetens (assembly GCA_905231915.1). Taxonomy (NCBI): domain Eukaryota; class Dinophyceae; order Suessiales; family Symbiodiniaceae; genus Symbiodinium; species Symbiodinium necroappetens. Next base: position 4,207 of record CAJNJA010012746.1, on the reverse strand, counting down.
CAGGTTCAACTGCAGTGACCAGATGACCTACCAGACGACGGCGCAGATTTTCATGGGCCTTGCCCAGGCGACCAGACGTGACGAAGAGGGACGAAGACGGACTGGCCGCTGGCCATTCTCAAGTCTTGCCAGGTTGGTGCCTGGGGCTGCTTCGATGAGTTCAACCGGATCTCCATCGAGGACCGCGTCCTTCGGTCATCTCGCTCCTGTCAGCCTTCTGCTCCTTCCCTTCTCTTCGCCAGGTCTTGTCGGTGGTTTCCACACAATACAAGTCCGTCTTGGATGCCATCCGTGCGAACAGCAAGACCTTCCTCTTCGTGGATGAGGAGAGAAAGAGAACCGCCGCTTTTGCTGCTTTTGCTTTGCGGAGGGCGGAGGGCGCGCTTTCCGGGGTGCTTGGGGGAGGAGCTGCGGCTGATCAAGACCTGCGGCGCCTTCATCACCATGCCCGGGGCCTCAGAGCCTCAGAGCAGAGCAGAGCCGAGCGATGCGAGCGGAGAGCGCCCATCATCTCCAGCGCAGCTCTCTCTCTCCCGTGCTCTCGCGCCTGTGCTCCTCCGTTCGTTTTTGGAAGCGCGCGCGCGCCTCCCACGAATCCTTTGAGATGAGGGTCGAGAGCTGTGCTGCCTTGGACGGGTGCCTGCGTGTCCTTGGAAGACGCTCTCTCTCTTGCGCTCCCCCGGGTCCTCCCTTGGGCACGTTGGCGCCGTTTGGGCCCTACATGCTCGTATAGATGACCTGATGCCGCAGCTGGATGCCGCAGCTGACTGCCTGACTGCTCTGACGCATGTTTTCCGCGCCGCAGGAATCCTGGTTATGCTGGCCGCACTGAGCTGCCTGAAAACCTGAAGGCCTCATATTGCAGTGCCTCAGTTCCAAACCTGCATCTTCCCGCTTTTCCTGCTAGGCCCTGTTCCGGTCAGTGGCGATGATAGTTCCGAACCTGAAATTCATTTGTGCCTCCTCCGAATTCTGCATCGGATCCAAAATTTGTAGGCGTTGTGATTCGTGGCTTTCGTGGCTTGAGGCGAGAACATGCTCATGTCCGAGGGCTTCACGATCGCACGGCTTCTGGCACACAAGTTCGCAGCGCCCTCGGACTGACAGGCTGAGAAGCGTCGCTTGCAACTTCAAAAGAGAAAAAGAGGTCACGCTCTATTCGCTCTCGAAGGACGGAATGAGAATGAGAGAGTCTCTCTAAAAGAAGAGCACAGCAGCGGAGCGGAGAGAGCAGAGCACTGCGCTCCTCTCCTCCTCAGCGGAGGAGCTGCTCTCGAAGCAGATGCACTACGACTGGGGCCTGCGAGCGGTGAAATCCTTGCTTCGTCAGGCAAGAAAGAGGGCAGTCCGCAGTGTGTCTAAAGCCAAAGCTCAGCTGAGAGGCGGGGTCTTTGAAGGGCAAGGAGCCGGACAACGACGAGAACGTGGTCCTTTGCAGGGCCCTGCGCGACTTCAACCTGCCCAAGATCACCACGCAGGCGGGAGCTGCTGTGGGAGGGGGTCATGGGTGAAAGATCGCACTTGCAGCAGTCAGGACCTGCCCATCTTCCAGCGTCTCATCCAGGACCTCTTCCCAGGCCCAAACTTCCGCGCTTGCGAGTGTCTCTCTCTGTCTCTCTTCGGAGCTCGGCCTTCGGCTCGGCTCTCTGCGAGGCGTGAAGGCGAAACCCTTTCTGGATCCAAAGTTCAGGAAGGTCTGTGAGGACACGGTCAAGGCCGGGCCGGGCCGGGGCGTCGCCCTCGTTTTTGGCCTTCGTCTTCTTCTTCTTCTTTTCTGCCGCCCTCGAGGCACGGGGGCTCCAGCCGGATGGAGGCGCGCAGAGAGCCGCTTGCCGCCTCAAACGGTGCTTCCGTGCTTCCGTGCACCTCCCCGCAGGTTTCTTGGACAAAGTGGTGGATTTCCTGGACATCTTGAAGGAGAGAATACAATGCTTCTTGCTTGCATGCGTGCGCATGCGTGCTGCGTGAGGTTCGGCATTGCTGCTTCATTATCGGGCCCACGGGCGCGGGGAAGACGGAGATCTGGCGATCCCTGGAAATGGCACTGATCGCCATCGGTGAGGACATGCCCTGCGACACTGCTGTGAGATGCTGAGAGTGTCGGAAGAGCTGCAGGACTGCAAATGGGAGCAGGTGAATCCCAAAGCCATCACCGCCGATGAACTCTATGGAACCATCGAGAAGGCGGGCGGCGCCCGGGATCCGGCTCTCGCTGCTGGCCGCTGACGGCTAGTGACCGCTAGTGCCGCTGTCTCAGGGGGAATGGAAGGACGGCGCGGTCTCCGTGATCATGCGGAACATGAGCAAGGCCTGCAGTCCCTGCGCTTTGCGACACGACGCCGACTCGGTGTCGTCGGGCTCGGCCTGTCAGGAGATGAACGGCTACAAGGCAAGCCACCTGCACAAGTGGGTGGTGCTGGACGGCGACATCGATGCCACCTGGATCGAGTCCATGAACACCGTCATGGACGACAACAAGGCGCAAGCGGTGGCAGCAGTGCTCCGCCACCAGGAACGGACGCCGGCTGTCTCCAGGTGCTGACGTTGGTGAGCAACGAGCGGATCCCTTTCACGCAGACCATGCGGATGCTCCTGGAGATCCAGGCGCCGGGGCCGCTGCGGCCCCCGCCCCCTGGGCCATCCTGGGCCCCTGAGCCTTCGCTTTGCAGGACATGAAGCACGCGAGCCCGGCGACGGTGTCTCGGGGCGGCGTCCTGTACATCAACGAGCAAGCTGGCAAAGAAGAGGGGAGCTGTGTTGTAGAACTTGCCGAAAGTTCCGGCTGTGGCTTCTTAAGGAGCGACGTGGGCTGGAAGCCATTTGTGGAGAGTTGGCGAGTCGCTGGGCTGAAGTGTGGGGAGGGATGTAGGGACAGGCTTCTTGCAACTGCGTGCGAGGAGAGAGGAAGAGAGAGAGAGAGAGAGAGAGTAGCCATTTTGGCTCAAGTCGACCCGCCGCTCTCCTTTGGGGGGCGCCTGAGGCCGGCCCTCTGAGCTAGCTGGCTGTCCCCAGCTTGCTCATTGGGTGGACGAGCCCCGGGCGGGGGGAGGCTTGAGGCCAACCGTCGTTGCTGTTTGGTTCCAGTGGCCAAAACTCGGGGGGATAGCTGTGCGAGCCATCGTCCTCAAGGGAGAGTTTGTGATACCTTTGACAGTGAGAACGACCTAGCAACTGCAAGTCCTTCTCCACCGTCGTTCCTGCTGAAAGGGGGACGGTCAACTACGAGCCGCAGGCCTTTACGTTCCTTGGGACAGCGTGCTCACTGTACCTACTGGCTGGGTGGGGGAGTACGTCATCCAAACGGTCGTGATTTTTGGGCATCGGCCGCGACATAGTGACGATCATGGCGGAGGAGTGCAAACTATGCAGACTGGGATCAGGAGTGTGTACGGTGGGGATGCGAAAATCACATGTTCGCACCGATCCAGCATGCAGATTATACGGGGTGACTTCAGCAGCCACAGCTTCACCGAAAGCCCGAAGCAGAAGCCCACCACAAGAACAAAGGGGGGGAATTCCCTCAAGTGCTGCTCCCGTGGACGGGGGAAGTAGCAGTTCGGCTCCAACCAGACCGTTGAGCGAGATGACTGGCTTTCGCACCCGAAAGGGGGTGGTGCTCCTTTATGATCCCGAGCCATTGGATGCTTGGATCAGCAGAGAGATTGAGGAGACTGAGGAGGGGGAGTATGTGGACACAGCTACCAGCACGGCCCTCAGCAAGCAGGAGGGGACACAATATAGAGCTTTCCTTCAACGCCACGAAAGCCGCAATGAAGATGCGCGACAAGCAGACAAGCTCTTTCACATCGTTGACAAGTACCTCCCTTTACAAGCAGACGAAACTCGTGCCTTCGTGGCACGGTTCCCCGCCAGAGCTCGCACTTTGTTGCCGAAAGCGAGGAAGATCCGCAACAGGCTTCGAAGTGACAAGGAGAGAGATCCAACAACAAGGGGGACGCCTTCGAAGGGGGACAGCACCAGAACCACTGTGAGTCCCGGGGGAGTTCTCCTGCCATTGACCGAGAAGACCACCCACTGTGGGATGGAGCGTGCGACAACAGTGAGCCGTAAGGACAGCAGTCGTTGCGAAGGGGAAGAAATTCCCACAACAAAGGATGTGCCCTCGCAGGGGGATAGCTCGAGACCTGCTGCAGAACTTCGTGGAGTACTACCACCACCCACAGAGAGAGCAAACGTTCAGACCGAA
>CAJNJA010012745.1:0-12973 GCA_905231915.1 Symbiodinium necroappetens | reverse complement strand
AGAGAGAGAGCGAGAGAGAGAGAGAGAGAGAGACAGACACAGAGACAGAGCAAACCAAAGGAGCAACACATGCAACAGGCCAACAACACAAACACACCTTGACAACACTTACCAAATGATACGTGACTACGTACTTTCGTCTCTTGCTCACATCGAACTACTTGCTTTCGGGATACTCGGTGTCTAGTTTTCATCAGCCGTTGCCCAGGCCCTAGCCCCGAAAACAGACACTCCTTAGACCATCGGGTTTTGGGGGTTCTTTTGGGGATCCTGGGTGCGGCGCAGCCTCTTCTGCTAGAAGCTAGGAATTCAGTTCTAAACCCTAAACCTCTTTTGAGTTCAGTAAACCCTAAACCCCTAAACCCTAAAGCCCTAAACCCCTAAACCCTAAACCCCTAAACTCTTAAAGCGGGTTCAAGCCCTAATTCCCCGGCCCGGCGCAGCCCTGAAAACTCTAAGACCTATAAAGCCCTAATCAGAGCCAGAAGCCGTGAGCCCTAAATCTGGGGTTCGGTTTAGGGGTTAGGGGTTTAGGGATTAGGGGTTTAGGGTTTAGGGGTTTTGGGGTTGTAGGGGTTTAGGGGTTTGGGGGTTTAGGGTTTAAGGCTTGTGTGCCCCACTTCCATATACACTACAAGTATACTTGCACTAGAACTTTAAAAACTATACTACAATGCACCTCAAAACCCCAATTCTGATTGTGGAGGCCTCGAGAGTAGCCCAAAGCCGTAATTTCCTAAACCGTAAGACCCTAAACCCTAAACCCCTACGTACACCCTAAAGCCCCTAAACCCTAAATCTAAACCCCTAAACCCTAAAGCCCCTACGTCCTAAACCGTAAAGCCCCTAAACCCCTAAACTCAAGAGTGTCTTTGAAGGGTCAGCGAGTTCTGGCGGTGACGCAGAGCCACGCAGCTGCCATCAACCTTCACCGTCGACTGGAGGTTGGTCCATGTATTCGGGTTTAGGGTTTAAGGTTTAGGGGCCTGAATACATCGGTTAAGGATTTATAGGGTTTAGGGTTTAGGGTTCGTAACCCTAAACCCGAAAATCTAAACCCTAGTAATACATAGTAATACCATTCCATTGGGTTCCTAAGTATAAGATACTCAACAGCAAAGCAGTGCTTTAGCCATGAAGGCCCCCAGATTATGTTGTGCTCAGAGTTGGGGCTTTATATCGACTTCTACAAAGGTAGGTGATGGGTGTTGTCAGGGGCTCGCAGGGTGTTCTAAAGCTCTCGTAGCAGTGCGAGAAGATGCGAGAAGTGTTATATGGTGTTGTCGGTTTGTAAAGGTTTTGCAAATGTATGATTTTTTCTGTGTCTCCAGACACCCCATTCGCCTTTGGTAATGTTCACAAGAAGCCCTGTGTTACCTCATACTCGTAAAGCCCAGTGAAGCTAGAGGACAACTGCTGGAACATGAAAGATACGCCATTGTACAAACCTCGTTCTTGTTCAAAGACCCGATAGCCCCCGGATAGAATCCTCTTAACTCGCTCTTTAAGCTCATATAGATCCGTTTTACAAGCCCTAATTAAGCCGTTTTGGATCCCCTAAAGTCTTCCTAGGAACGAAGCCTTCGAAGCCTATTACACAACCCCCAGTGACTACCCCTTAACCCAAAACCCTAAGCCCTAAACCCCCAATGACCACCCTAAACCCAAAGCCCTAAACCCTAGACTCCAATGACTATCCTCTCAGCGCCCCACTAAACCCTGGGACCCTAACCCCGAAAACCCCAGACCTGATGGCACGCGTAGTATAGTTCCCTTACTTCGAGCCCGTCAAGGATCTGCTAAAGGATCCCTTCCGAAAAGATCCCTTCTTAAAGGATCCCTCATTAAAGGATCGCTTCTTAAAGGATCCTAAAGGCTTTCAAAGCTAGAGTGCCCAATACCCCTTAACCAAGGAATATACCTCAACTCAGAATATTAAGGCACCCTATAAGTTAAGGTATATTCCTTAATTAAGGGAAATTGGGCTCTTTGGGAAGCCCAACCACAAAAACCTCGCTCAGCTAAACCCAACACCCTAAACCCAACAAAAAGCAGCCCAACAAAAAAGCCTCGCTCAGCATTTTGGCGTCGCGGCAGCTCGAGTCGGTTGGACGCTTACTGCTCAGGAGGCCCGCTTGGGTTTAGGGTTTATTTTGGGGGTTTTAGGGTTTAGGGTTTAGGGTTCAGGGTTTAGGGGTTTAAGGGTCTAGGGTTTAGGGTTAAGGGGTTAAGGGGTTAAGGGGTTTAGGGTTAAGGGGATTCGGGGTACTTCTCCAGATCAGGGCCTCTTTTGGGATTAGCAAACTACAGGACGCCGTATGAAGAGTGGAAGTGTTTTGGGGGGTTCCCAACACGACCATGATTTTGACAGCTACCAAAATCTAGAACGGGGGCCTTTGCTTGAACTTTGAGGTGTTCCAAGCACGGCATTAGAATAAGGAATTTCTAGTGCACGTTAGAGCAGTCATGTCTTGAGTAAGGTTCCCTTCAAAGGGTTCGGAGTCTCTAGAGGGGTAGTTCTCTAAATTGGGGTCGCTTTTGGGGGTTTCTTTTTATATAAGGGCGCCGCACTATATCGGAGACCTAAATTTTGAAAAGGGGCCCTAAGTTAGAGAACTGCCTATAGAGGCTCATCGGCGCCTGAATATCAGAACAGGATTTTGCGGCTTCCCTTCATGCAACTTATCACGGAACTCAAGGGTATACTGTCAGAGAGGATTGCTTTAAAGGGCATGATGGGTTGCATATAGCTAACTAATTACCAATACTATGTTGGGGGGGTTCCTGATTGTAAGTACTACAATGGGTCCCAACACCGTATTCTAATTGTTAAGGCCCCTCTACAGTGGTTTACTAACGGTGGTCAGAAGAATCCTATAAGGTTTTGTTTACGGGCCTTTGTCTTGAATCACCTTTGGGTGTTTACGGCTTCCGGTGTGTTGTTTTGAAACTTTGTTGTTTTCAGGGTTGTACAATGGTGATTGTCATATTAGGTGTTTGCAGGGTTTTCTATCCGTTAAGTTTTATGGTGCTTTCCTGTCTGGCATTGCAAACGAGGGTTTGGAACAATCTGTAGGTTCTTGGGGCCCTGCCTGCTCAGTGAAAAGATTCTTTGGCAAACTAGTTTTTGAGTACATACCTTCTTCTAGGACATTTTCTGGTGGGTAGTTACGGTTATAGGAGCCTTATAGGAGGTCTGTATACCTTATAGAAGGCTTATAGAAGCCCTAAATACCCTAAACTCCCCACCTGTAGTTTCCTTCAACTTCTGAGAGGAGGAGAGATAAGGTTGACTCTTGAGGCTTTTCGGGCTTTACTCCGACCACGGGTTAGGGTTTGGGGTTTAGGATTGGGGTTTAGGGTTTAGGGTTCGGGGTTCAGGGTGGTTCTTGGACCTTGAAGCCCTACTATTCGGGTCCTTGAACCCTTAGGGTTTGTTTGTTTGAAGAGCAGGGCCCATGCTTTCCAACAGTCAATTTCAAGGTACTTTGAAGTGATCTGGAACACGAAGATCCCCAAACCAAGTCCTAAACCTCTGAACCCCCAAACCGCGTGAAGCAGGCGTGCGCTACCTGATTACCAGTATCCCCTGTGGAAGCCCGAGTATAGACTCACCAATAAATCTAACATAACTCCAACGTTACACATCCTTTCTAGGTGGCCCGTAGCCGCCGTAGCCCCTTTGTAGATTGCCTTATTAACACTGAACTAGTAAAAATAACTGTATGCTACATAAAGGCCACGCTCCCAAGCCGAAACCCGAAACCTTAAACTAGAAGCCCCAAACCCTAAACCCTCACCCCAACCCCAGTCCGCACCTTATCTTTGAAAGGTGCTACTGGAGAACCTAGATTTTGGTGTCCCGTTTCCTTGATGCAGGGGCTGACAAGGAAACCTCAAGCTATTCTCTTCTGCTTATTCCGACCCTTTTGTAACCTTGAAGGATTTAGTAAAAATAAAAAGCCTAAGCCCTAAACCTTTAGTACCCTAACAACCCGAAAACCCCCAAGGATTTAGTAGCCCTAAACCCTAAACCCTTAATACCCTAACAACCCGAATAGCTCAACACTTCAATCGCCACAGGCCCCAAGACGCAGAGGTTCCCCTGAAAGGGAACCCTTACTTCAGGGCCCGTTTTGAAACTTAGGGTTTAGGGATTTTGGGTTTAGGGTTTAGGGTTTAGGGATTTTGGGGGGTTTAGGGCTTAGGGTTTAGGGTAAGGGCCCGTTTTGAAAGCTCCCCTTTTCAAGGAAGCATCCGATGGAGGGGCCTAAATAACTACCTCTACTCTTTTGGGGCTTCGCTTATATTATAGCTATTGCACGTTGTACCAACAAATTTATTCTACTTACTATGGCCCCTGTGTAAAGACCTCAGAGGTTGTGAGCCAGAAGATCTTTGAAGTGATGCGGTCCGGTCGAGAGGAAGATGAGGAGGTTTGGGGGTTCAATGGGGGGGGGAGGTTTAGGATTTATAGGGCTTAGGATTTAATATTGAGTCCGCAGAGTTGAGGGGTTTAGGGTTTAGGGTTCTATTGGGTCCTTGACAGCTAAGTTCATGAGGTTTCAGTGTTGGGGGGGGCCTGAAATAGAGCGAGAATCGGCTTTGGGGTGAATCTTCGAGAACCAGGTCAGTACATGGGCAGTTCTCTAAAGGGCCACTCTCTAGGTCCCAAATACGGCACCCTTTATAAACAGGGACCCCAAAAGGGGGCCCTACTTTAGAGAACGACCCATATGGAGGAACCTACCTGCGGAGTCGGTAGGTTGACAGTTTTAGGTTTTAGTGTTTCGGGTGTAGAGATCTGCTTTGTATTGGGCTTGCCCATGGAGTTGGCAGGTCTTGAGTAACCCTAAACCCTAAACCCTAGACCCTAAACCCTAAACCTTAAACCCTAAACCTTAAACCCTAAACCTTGAACCCTAAACCCTAAGCCCTATACGTTGTAATGAAAGGGCTTTCTGGCCTTGGAAGGGGGGTTCTTGGGGCTTTGCATCCACGCCATCATCTTGCAGGATCCTGGGGTTGCTGAAGATCCGTTGCAGCGGATGCTGCTTTTTCTAGGGTCTATAGGGTTTAGGGTTTAGATCAGGAATCAGGGGCTTAAGATTTACCCTTACCCTCAAAGGACTCATATTTTAAAGCTTTTGGGCCCAAAGACCCTAGTATGTTAGGATTTTGGGCTACTTCGATGCTGAAGGATAGGGTACCCAAAAGGGTCCTATGTACTGATATGGGGGATACTGCCCTAAATCATAATCGTAACTCCGAATAAAGAAACCCTGCATTCTACTATATTGCTACATAGGACCATTTGGGGTATTCTCGAAGGGATGCATTACATGGTCCTGCTGGTTGTTATGAGGTACCACGGTTGTTCAGCGGTGTTTGGCTCGAGGCCATACGCTTGTGACTATGTGTTTGGCGTTTAGGCGTCTGCTTTGACTGGCTTCAGCTCTTTGGAAGTTTCGGAGCATGGAATTTCGAGAGCGTTTGAGGTTTGAGTCTGAAGACAATAGAAGCGACCCATACTGTACAACACGATATCGGAGCATATCGGAGCCCTAAAGAACAAAGTACTTGAACCGATCACGTGTATGAACGGGTCTGTTTGCCTTTATGTATGCATGTATGTCGGAATGTAGACGCACACACACACATGTGTGTGTGTGTCGGTACGTGTACGGGGCACTTGGAGATCCGGTGTATGCATATGTGTAAGTGTATGTGTGTGTATATACATATGTATACATATATACATACATATATATATGTATACATATATATATATGTAAACACAGAAATATCACACATATACTAGGTAAATGCAAGAGATTGAAAAACTGACGACATGCATGGATGGATGGATGGATGGGTTCATGAATGAAAGAACTTTTTCACAAATCAGTAAAAATGTGCAAGTATATGTACATAGTTACGCACTCGCATGTGTGTGTGTGTATATATATATATATATCAATAGATAGATAGATAGAAAGAGATATATATATATATACATATTATCTGTGCAAGCGGCTGTTTGGGCAACACTGACAAGTTCCGCCCCTGCGCAGTCCGACCTGCTGATTCGGATCGGTAGCTCGGTGGTGGGCCCCATCTTCTGTCTTCGAGCATGCACCGTGTTTAACTTCGGGTTTGAGTTCAGGGCATTGTTTAGGGTTGGGGGTTTTGGGTTTGGGGTTCAGGGTTGGTTTAGATTGAGGATAATTTGGTTGTTGTATTTAAGTTTTTGCTTTGTTTAGGGTGTAGCGTTGTCCGGGGTTGTTGAGAGTTTCGGCTAGGGTTCTCTAGGAGTCGAGGGTTTCGCGTTTTTTTGTTGTGCTCCGAGGATTCATGGTGCGGTTTTGCCTGCTGTCTCTGGTTAGGATTTTGTTGTTGCCTTTACTGTCACTTCGCTTTCATCCTCCCGATGCAGCCTTTTTACGATGTTAGCGAGTCTGAATACCCGCTGCTCCAGTTGCGTGAGCTGCGCCCTGCTTCACACTGTGACTATCGTCATTACTGTCGGCGTAGCAGAAGAACCAGCTGTAGCCAGCGCAGTAGCAGTACAAGTTGTGAGTTTAATGGTTGCTTGTGCCGGTCTTGACACTGCTGCTATCGTCGCAGCGACACCTTCTGCAATCACGGTGATCACATTATGGCCTTTGTTATGTTAACTGTTAACTGTCCTCCTTATCGCTATGAATGCGACCACAACTGCTGCTCCTACTGATGTACCGCAATTGCGACAGCTACGGGCGATGCGGCTTTTGCTAAGCTTAACTAAGCTCTAAAGCCGCTCTACAGAACCGTACAGACTTGCAGTAATTGCTACAAGGGCTTCCAACTTAGGAAGCCCACCCTCCGAGGAGCTTAAGTTTAAGACGCCCCAAGGCAACCATGTAGGGTTCAGGGCTTTGGGGTTCGGAGTTTTAGGCTTTTCAAAGTCTTTGGGGCCTTGACAGTTTTATGTTCAGAAAGCGAGAGGCCTGCGAAAGACTGAGGGCCGACCCCTGGGACCTTGAATCCCGAAGCCCCTGCACCTACAACCCTAAACCTTAAGCCCGAAATTCCTAAAACCCCTAAACCCTTAACCCTGTAAGCCCACACCCCAAGTAGCCCGACAACTAAAGCCACGAAGACTGAGGGCAGGGCTGAGGAGAAGGATGGTCGTTGCCTCAGTTCTGGTGGGAAGTGCAATGAAGGGGTTTGGGCTTTGGGTTTAAGCCCTAAGCCCTAAACCCTAAACTTTAAAACCCCTAAACCCTAAAACCCTTAAACCCTAAACTTTAAAACCCCCCAAACCCTAAAACCCTTAAACCCTAAACCCTAACCCGTCCCGCTGCACTGGGAGTGGGAGAACTGCGACGTTGCCCTGCGAGGTCTCCGCTCCAAAGAGCAACAGCGGGCCCACTTCGCCCGAAGCTGAGCGTTCCTGTTGAGTTGAAGCTTCCCTTAAAGGGAGGGTTTAGGGGCTTAGGGTGTAGGGTTTAGGCGTTAGGGTAGGGTTCACCCGACACCTTTCTGCCATTCGAAGACCACGTTGGCCAGGTTCTACACCAGCGCCTGCCAGAGGGGATCCGAATGAAGTACATTGACCCTAAACCCTAAGCCCCTAAACCCTAAACCCTAAAAACCCTAAATTACCCTGAACCCCTAAACCCTAAATTGACATGTTCCTAAACCAAGTGACAAAGACGCTGACCTGCCCTGGCCGTTGCGAGTCTGCCCAGACTTATGCTCGAGATTGTGGTCCGGTCCGGAGGTTTCAGCCAGACACCATGTGGAAGTTTCCGAAACTAAGGAGTACTTTATTCTGGATTCCTTATAATAAGGATCCTACTATTTAGAGTACTATATTAGGGTCCCCACATATTTTCGGAAACCCTCATGTATTTGAGCCGGAAGGCGTGAACATTGTTCGGCGGCCTGATCATGCTAGAGGGCGAAAGGAAGTTGGTATCTTCCGATTTGTTTGCTTCTGATTGGTCCAAGTCGCGCTGGCTTGAAAGTGTAGTTTTTTTCGTCGCTAGATTCTGAACTTTTCGAGGTCTCCACAAGAGCTGTAAAGGATTTCCTTTGAGGGCTCCTTTAAGGGTCCCAGAAAGGCTTCCTTTTTAGGAGCCACTTTTCAGGATTTCTTTTTTAAAGGACTCCTTCTGACGGCTACGTTTCAGGCTTCCTTTTAAGGTGTAGGGGCTGTCCGTTAAGGTGGTTCCTTTATAAGGGTGTCCGGCGAAGGCTGTAGAGGGTCGGATTTAGGATGCTGCGTGGCTCTCTTAGGAATTTAGATGGTGTCTTTTGTGGTTTAAGGTTTCAGGGTATGTGGTCCAGGGTAGACACATTTCACATTGCTATCAACATGCTTAGGGCAATTACTAAGCATGTTTAATGCGAGATGATTACCAGCATGGCTGATGAATTGTTATTTCTATGATGATGCCATCGATTTTCTATCATTTTGAAGGCACGCTCGGGGTTATCTATCCCTCGCCCCGACACCCGCACCCACCCACACACCACCCTGCTTCCAACCAGGTCTGTAGCAGGAAGAGGACACTGCAATTTGCGCATTGCTCTCCACTACTTGGCCAACCGTCCTGCCGAGATTTTGCATATCATGATGTTGACAGTGATTGCTGCAACCTAACCTCCCTAAAGCCACTCATGCTTGAAAATATTACAAGCCTCGAGCCTAGCCCTTGAAATGCAGAGTTCATAAAGACCAGGTAGCACTTCTATAGAGCCCTGAAGTTTATTTTAAAGCGAAAGTCGTGGGAGCAGAGGTAGTCATGCGGCGGATGGCGCGGCTAAGTCAGGTCATTGCAGCAGACTTGGTCAGGGTTGAGGCATGGTTTAGGGGTTTGAGGTGTGTAGTGTAGGTTGAAGCTGATCCGCAGTAGATATGTTTTTGAGTCTTGTGTTTTTTTGTGTTTTTGTTATTCTCTGCGGTGCGGGGCCTGAGCTTTGGGGTGTTCAGGCTGTTGTGGCATCAGATTTTGCCGCAAGCAGGGCATTTGGGATTAGGATTTCGGCGTTCGGGGTTGTGTTTACGGTTTTGGGGGTATGTGCTTTTTGGGCCTGAAGCCGCGATTGGGATTTTGCGGTGTATGCTTCAGGTGTTGAACTGTTCTTTGGTACTGGGTTATGCTGTCTGAGGTCTGAGGGATGTGCGTGAAACACCCAAGCCAACTACGCCTCAATACAATATAGTGTTGAATTCGCTGTGTCCTCAGTGTTTTATAGGGTCTACACCAAAACCCCAACCCTGCAACAAGGGTTTGCGTGGTCCCTCTAGCTGCAAAAACTTTGAAGGAATGACGAATTATGTTAGACATCATTCAGGCTTCTATAGTCTATATATCTGACCCTATTTCAGCGTCCAGTCGTCAATGCTAAGGTCATGACTTTCGCCTCCTCCGGGAATGCAGTGTTGCACGGGCCCATGTCTGCACGTTGTAAAGGGGAGGAGGGCTTACATTAATTTAGTCAACGGCTTCATTGGGTTTCGAACAATCTGTCTATCTATCTGCCTATATACATATATATATATAGAGAAATAAATTCATAAATAGAAAAATAAATAAATATATATATATATATGTATGTATATTTACACATACCTACCTACCTACTACCTACCTACCTGCCTACCTACCGACCGACCTACCTACCTACCTACCTACCTACCTACCTACCTACATACATAGAGACATACATACATTCATACACACATACATACGTACATACATACATACATACATACATACATGCATACATGCACATATAAATATACACACATATACACACACATACACACATATACACACACACACACATCCATCCATCCATCCATCCATCCATCCATGCATGCATGCATGCATGCATGCATGCATGCATGCATGCATACACACATGTGTATATATATGTATATACATATATATGTATATGTATATATATATATGTATATGTATATGTACATAGAAGAAAAATCTGTATATATATACATATATACACATGTCTCTGCCTATCGTCTACCTATGTATCTATGTATCTATCTATCTAGCTATCTATGTACAAAAATGTAGGATGGTATCTGACAAGGACCCCCTTTGGTCTCCAGTCACTCCAGGCCAGACTTGCTGCAGAGGCGCAGGGAAGGCATGAGGAAACGCACTCGTACAGCAGCCGGAGTGGCCAAGACCTGAAGCGGTCGTCTGCGCTGACGTGGCTCTGACGTGGGTTGTTGTGGTTGTAGGGTTGTGCAACCCAAGCCTGGAACTCGGAATACTTGCGGGTGTTGAGCCTTGAAACTTTGGGGTTCAGGGTTTTGGGGTTTAGGCTTTGGGTGCTTTTAAAGTTTCGTGGTTTTTAGGGCTGGTGTCTTTGAGTTTAGGGTTCTGGAGCTTGGTGCTTGGTGGTTTGTGAGCTGGGGTTCAGGTAGCTATGTGCAGCTGGAGGTCACCACGAGGCATTCTGCATCACCTCGGCTGCGGCCACTCACTAAGAACAGCGAGCATTCTAAACCGAAGACTGCCGTCCCGCACAAAACAAAGCACACGTAAGCTGAGGTGGATGTATGAGAATTGAAAACCAGAAGTTCGACAACTGCACACGCAGATTAAGAAGCTGATAAACAACAGCACATAACGGCTACACACACATATACGCATGCCCACTCACATGTGACATGATGAAAAACCCACAGGAACACTACACTACACTACAATACACTCTGCTGCAGTGTGCTACACAAGATTTCTGCACTGCTTTGCATTACACTGCTTTGCAGTCCATTCCGTTCCGCCATGTCCCGTTATACTGCCTTCCATTGCATTACAGTGCATTACGCTGACATTGCATTGCCGTACATTGCAGTAAACGACATGACATTTCATGACATTACATGGCAATATGCTACATCATATCACCTAACATATCACTACGTCATTATCATTTGACGTTCCCCAACATAAGGTGGCATAGTACAAAATAGCACAGCAGGCCATAACTTAATACAACATGACACCATCAAGCAACACGGCATCTGTCACAAAAGAATACAACACAGCACAGCACACAACAAAGAATTCAGCTCCATGAAGCCTTA
The DNA here is from genome assembly GCA_905231915.1 of Symbiodinium necroappetens. Lineage (NCBI taxonomy): Eukaryota > Dinophyceae > Suessiales > Symbiodiniaceae > Symbiodinium > Symbiodinium necroappetens. Next base: position 1,863 of record CAJNJA010012745.1, on the reverse strand, counting down.
GACCGATATTCCACATCACTCCAAAATCCTACAAACAAAAGCAAATGGCAACCTGAAGTGAGATGAGCTCAAAACCACTACGGTAGTGAGAGCAGAGATGTCAGCACAAGCCCTAAGCCACAAACCCGGAACCCTTGCTTTCGGGCCCGGGCGGAACAATAGTGCTTTTTCTCATCCAACGTGAGGTAGCCGGAATATTGGGCGCCGAGCTGGGCCATGCTCGCATTGCCTTGCGGGTTTGCAATTGAGATCTGGCTTCACGTGTGGGGTTTGGGGTTCAGGGCTGAGGGCTGTTTGACTGTTCAGAGTTCAGGGTGCGGGTGTAGTTGGGTTTAGCCCGGACCATGCAGGACTTTGCGCAGTCGCATTGTCATGTGTCACGTAAACGCGACGCAAAGGTTCCTATACCCCACATGCTGGATAGTTGTGACGCTGAGTATCGCTCTTCTTGCTTTGCTCCTCGAAACCCAAGCCTCAAATCGACGCTTCTCAAAAAGGCAACTAGTTCAGCCAAGGCTTCCTTCCTAAACCCTAAACCCCTAAACCCTAAACTTGCGGCCCGAAGCCTAAAAAACCCTGGGTCCGAAATGGAGCTACCCGGAGTCCTCCCAAGAGGCCGAAACTCCCGATGTACACGCTATGGATTCAGACATCTGTGAGGTCAGAGATAATCCCAAATACAGAATCCCCGACAGCGTTTAGAGCTTGGGGGTTCTTGTATTCACCTTAGAGAGCGGGGGTTTGGAGTGTAGGCCAACTGCGTTGCACTGCCAATCCGAGCGGCAAGGTTCCCACTCCTGGTAGTCGCACCCCTGGCCAGGGAGAAATCGCTTCTAAACCAGCTAGTCCAGGTAGGGGCCTTGATGACGAGAAGCAGGTTTTGGGCTAAACTAAAATGTACTCTAGTCACGCGAAGGTTCAGGAATAGTAGTAGCATTATAGTTACTGTACATATTCAAAACCGTATCGAAGTTTATTGATATTATTACCTTTATTGCTATTGTTATTGGATCAGTTTTAGTGAGCTTATTATTCTTTTCACTACGATTCTTAGCAACAGCACTTCATGTAGGGGCCTTAATAATTAGAATAGGGTTTTGGGGTTCCTAATTATAATTATAGTATCATATACCCCAAACCCTATTCTTATTATTAAGGCCCCTATATTAGGCGTCCAAGCCTGAAGCGAAGTTTCCGGGATGCGGAGATCTGGTAAGGCTCAGGACTCCACTGACACACGCGAGAACAGGACAAGACATTCGCCTTTTGCCCATAGTTCCAAAAGGTCATGGCTTCTGAAGTACGATTTGCAGGCCGGAGAAAGGTTTGACGCTTGAATGGATTTTGGGATAAGGCTCTAGATCTAGAAGATCTTTCTGTAGGACTCCCTAGGGCTCCTTCTTACGACCCCTAAAACAGGCCCCCACTTGAGCCTTGAGCTTCTCCCTCCCCGCCCCCAGCCCAGGGAGACGCGCCTTTTCGCAGAGGAGCCGGACAATAGGGGACTGGAAGTAGCCGCCTGAACCCGAGTTGAAATACCACATCGCGCCATACCTGTGCTGCGAGTAGTCGTAGTCGATTCCAGGCTCCGGCAATTCGCCGGGCCCATACCTGTGCTGGCTTCAAAAACAAGGCGGGCGCTTCTAGCAGGAAAGGAGGCTGCCTGTGCTGCAGAGAGCCCGGGAATCGGGAACAGGAGGCTAGGTTTAGGGATACCAGAGCGCCCAACTTGCTATATACCTAACCTGACGTGGCTCTGTTTGTCGACCCTTCGGTAACATAACGGGATACCCTGAACCTTGAACTCTTCAGACCTCCAACTCGGCCTTAATGATTTTTTGACAAAAGGTTCCGTGAGACACT
>CAJNJA010012744.1:0-10024 GCA_905231915.1 Symbiodinium necroappetens | reverse complement strand
CTAAACCCTAAACCCTACCCACAGGCCCCGAAGTAGTTCCTTTCTATGGTTTATGTTTTTATGTTTAGAATCCTAGAAGGTAATCCCAAAAAGGAACTACTTAGGGGCCCATGGGAAAACCCTAAACCCTATAACCCTAAACCCTAAACCGTTCTCCTCACGGTGCAGGTGTGGGCCTCACGCTGGCTCTGTCCAGGCGAACGGGGGCGCCACGGCCGCGGCCAGGAATCAAGGCCACAGCTCAGGCCCGGGCCAGGATTGGGGTTACAGGGGTTATAGGGTTTTAAGGGCTCCTTTAAGGGTTCCTTTAAGGGTTCGTGAGTTCCTTTAAAGGGTTTTGCGGATTTAGGGTTTAGGGTTAGGGGTTTAGGGTTATAGGGTTATAGGGTTATAGGGTTATAGGGTTAAGGGGTTTAGGGTTCCGGGGCCCGGCATCTTCGGAAGGATCGTGGCGTAAGGAAGAGGCCGGAATCACTGGTAGTCATCTCTCTGTCTGGGCCCCCCTCCGCCCCCCTAAGCACTGTAATTACCCCCAAACCCTAAACCTCACCCCCCTCCCACCTAGTTCTTACTATCCCTAAACTTAGTTCTTACTATCCCTACGCTTAAACCTCTAAACCCCTAAACCCTAAACCCTTAAACCCTGAAGCCCTAAACCCAATGTCTCTAAACTGCGTGTGCTGTCGAGCCTGGGCTCAGGTTGCTCCGGCCCCGGGGTCGGGGGTCAGGAGGCTCTGAAGCCCCGAGCCCTGATCCCATGACTTCTAAAACCAGATACCCGAAACCCCTTAGTAGCTGAATTTCTCCACTTTTAAACTTTTTGGGATGACGTGATCCCTGATAGAACTGAACCCTAAACCCTAAACCCGCAATCCTAAGCCCTAAACCCCTATAGAACCAAAGGTGTACACTGTTTTTGTGCTTCTGAACTCAGCAACTAAGACCCGAAATCCTCCCCGAGCCGACCTAAAACCCTCCTTGAATCCTTGTAAAGCCGTATAACACACCGTTTAGGGGTTTAGGTTTGGGGTTTAGGGTTTAAGGTTTAGGGCTAGGGGTGTAGGGTTTAGACCTAAACCCTAAACCCTAAACCCGGGTTTAGGGCCTCTTGAAGAAGCCGACCTTAAGACCCCCCAAAAAAAGGACAGAAGCACAGGCATTTTGTAGGGATCCGTCCCTGTCCTACGTTGTTGCTTATTATGTGCGTTTTTGGGAGAAACCTCCCCTGAACCCTAAACCCTTAGGGTTTAGGGTTTAGGGGTTTAGGGTTTAGGGGTTTAGGGGTTTAGGGTTTAGGGGTTCAGGGTTTAGGGTTTTTAAAAGCCTAAAACGAATGGTAACAGGTGGCCGAGAAACTGAAGCAGGCGCTCGTGGTGCCAGTCGTCGCGATGCAGGACATTGTGGGGCGTTTAGGGGTAGCAGGGGGTTATTATGGGTCCCGTTTCGGGGTTCCTTTAAAGGGATCCATAGGTTTAGGGGTTTAGTGCAGGCTTTAGTGTTTAGGGCTCGGGGTTAAGTACTATCAACAAACACCCACTAAATCCGAACGCCCTCAACTGGGTTCTTGTTAAAGGATTATACTTAAGTTACCATAATGGGGGGTCTATAGTAAATAATATGGTTCGCTTAGGGGTTAAGGGCTTGAGGGTTTTCAGGGCCAGGCTTTAGGGCTCAGGGTTTAAGGTTTAGGCTTTAGGCTTTAGGGTTTAGAGTTTCAGGGCTTGGGGTTTAGGCTTCCATCATAGGGCTGACGATAGTAGGGTTCTACCCGAGTGTTGAAGGGGTGTTCTACAGGGTCACATGAAGGTTCCACGGGGCTTCATCGGCTGCTCGAGGCCCTGTGGGGCGGGTTTAGGGTTTAGGGTACGTGGAACGGGCAGTTCTTCAAAATGATGGGCCCTTTCAGGGTGATGTCCATAAGCGTGCCGTAGCATCTCGGGGATCCAAAGTCTGAAAGGATCCTGATCTACTTGGACCCCTCCATCTACCCTCTATTAGACCCTAAATACCCTTAATTTGGGACCAGAAACCCCTATTTGAGGGTACTTGGAGGGTCCTGGTAGAGAACTACCCATGTGGTATACATGGGCTTTACACTTCCAGGGGCCAGCCCTGACCCGAAGTCCGGATGCACTAAGCCCGTAGAGCAACCTAGGGCTTTAGGGTTCTAGGGTTTAGGGTTTAGGGCCTAAGGGGTTTAGGGGTTTAGGGGTTCAGGGGTTTAGGGTTTAAGGGTTTAAGGGTTTAGGGGTTTAGGGTTTCAGAGGAGGCCCTTCCAGAAGCCTTGTAGACCCTCGTACCTGAAAGGATCCCTTTACAGTAACCCTGGATATGGAATCCTCAAAGGAGCCCTTAAAACCCTAAAAACCCTAAGCCCTGAACCCGTAAACCCCTAAACCCTAAACACCTAAACCCCTAAACCCTAAACCCTTAAAGCGGCCCTTTAAAGGAACTCACGAACCCTTATATAAGGAAGCCTCAGCCTTAAAGGAGCCTTTAAAAACCCTAAACACATAAAACCCTTAAAGCGGCCCTGTAAAGGATCTCACAGTTCAATCCAAGATCCCAAAATTCAGGAATATACCCTAAGTGAAAATAGGACCCCTAATTAAGATTGAAGGTTTATTCCTTAATTAAGGGATTTGGAGTCTCTGGGTAAAGGAACCCCTAAACCCTAAACCCTAAACCCTAACCCCTAAATCCTAAACCCTAAACCCAAACCCTTTAAAAGAACTCACGAACCTTTAAAGGAGCCCTTAAAACCCTAAATCCTAAACCTTTAACCCCTACGCCCTAAAACCCTAAACCCAAACCCCTTTAAAGGAACTCACGAACCCTTAAAGGAGCCCTTAAAACCCGAAACCCTAAACCCCTAAACCCTTAAAGCGTCCCTTTAAAGGAACTCACAGTTTTCGATCTAATATCCCTTAATTCCCGTAAGTTATAATAGGAACCCTTATCAGGATTTAACATTTAATAATAGGAACCCTTATAAAGATTTAAGGTATATATTCCTTAACTAGGCGGTTTTCAATCTCTCTATATTCCGTAATAAAGGGATTGAGGAGTCTCTGGGTAAAGGAACTCGCAGTTCGATCTCTCCTCCCATGGACTTAAAGGAGCCCTCAAGAACCCTAAACCCTAAGCCCTAAACCCTAAACCCTAAGCCCTTTAAAGGAACTCACAGTTTTCCATCTCTCCTTTTTCTGGGACCCCAGGATGCCTCTGGCGCTCCGGCGCGCCTTGGATGACTTTGGCTTCAGAGGGCTTTTCCTGGATTTAGGGTCTCAAGGGGTTTGGGGTTTAGGGGGTTGAGGGGGTTGAGGGGGTTTAGGGGGTTTAGGGGGCTTAGAGGGTTTAGGATTTAGGGGGTTTTAGGTTTTATAGGGTGCATGAAGCCTACCGACTGCAGCTGCGTTCGCGCCCTGATGAAGCCTCTGATAGCTACCTTTAACAGGGGCTAAAGAACCTTGTTGGCTAATCATAGCTACTTTAAGAGGCTGAATGGACTTTGTCATTGCCCTTGTTGTTTTGGGTTTAGTTGGACTTCGCAACTACTGGCCTTCCAGGACTGTAAGATCACGGGTTTAGGGGTTTAGGGGTTTAGGGTTTAGGGGTTTACGCTTTAGGGTTTAGGGATTTAGGGGTGTAGGGTTTAGGGTTTAGGGTGCTCTTTTTTACTACCTCCCCCGAGACGCGATGTATAGCCAAACCTGGAGCAAAGTACCTTTAGAACTGGGGACAGTTCCCGCTAACATATGAGAAGACGAAGAGCTGTGTTCCTTTACGAATTTGTGATGGATGTGCGTCTAACCCTAGCTCAGTAACCCTCAAGCCCTAAAGCCCTAAGCCCCAAACCGGCGCCTGAAACCACCCAACACAACCTAAAAATAATCACAAGCCCCAATGCTCCAAACACATGTGTTCCTTCTGAAGCGTGTTCTTTTTCTTACAAAACCCCTTTTTGAAGCAGACATACAACCACTAATGTGAATCAAATGGTGTTCTTGTCAATCGAACCCCCCCTACAAAACGCTACATAGAAAGCCCTGCAATTTCAGAAAGCCGAGAAGAACCTTTTTTCAAAAACCCTGCATTCTTTATAACGGATTATGATTTAGGGGTTTAGGGCCTAGGGTTGATATTATTATTATTATTGTTACTATTATTATTGTTATTATTATTATTATGCTTATTATTGTTATTCTGGTTATTATTGTTATTCTGGTTATTATTATTATTATGGTTATTATTGTTATTATTATTATTGTTATTACTAGTTTCAAATCCTAAACTTTAGAACCCTCAAAGTCTCCGAAGACTACGAGGCTCGCTGCCGCTCTCATCGAGGGTGGGCTGACAGCCATAGAGGCGGCAGTGCTTTTGTTTTTTCTTTTTTTTTGGGGTGGGGAGGGTTTAGGGTTTTTGGTTTTGGGGTTGAGGGTTTAGGGTTTAGGGTTTTGGTGGTGGGGAGGGTCGTGTTGTGCTTTGAGGGTTCATGATGGGGGTTTATTCCTTAGGGCCTGAGGGTTTAGGCATTTAGGGTCTGGATTGGTTTATGTGTAGGGTGTTCTCCGGGTTCTCTCGGGGTGCTTGTTGCATTTTAAGGAGATAAAACCCTAAGCCTTAAACCCTAAACTCCCTAAACCCCTAATCTCTCTAAACCCCTAAACTCCCTAAACTCCTCAAACCCCTAAACCCCTAAACTCCCTAAACCCCTAAACTCCCTAAACCCTGAACGGCCCTGGACCCTAATAGGTTGGGCTTTGCGAGGGTTCCGCAGGGTCAGAGTTGATTATAGCCAGGCAGTGTTGCAACACTGGGGTTGTACCTGTAATTTCGGGGTTTAGGGTTTAGGATTTGGGGTTTAGCGGTTTAAGGTTTAGGGGTTTATAAGGGTTTAGGGTTTAACTGTAGCTCTCTTTACCTACAGTTTTGCAGCCATCACACCATGGTTTGGCCGGGGTGGGAGAGTAAAACGGAAGAGCCGTCGACATTCAGGCTCCAGCAACGAATCGTCAAATCACGATGCACTCGAAACTGCACTATCGCTAGATACTTCTTCCGCCTACGCGCCATTGTACGGCAAACCCTAAAGCCTTAAACCCTAAACCCTGAACCCTAAGTTAGAGGAAGCCCGAAAAAAAACAAGTCTAGAACATTTTCAGGTGGGTTGTTACCGTTATAGGAGCCTTATAGAAGGTCTATCACACCTTATAGAAGCCTTATGGAAGCCCTATATACCCTAAACTCCCCACCTGTAGTTTCCTTTAACTTGGGTTTAGGGTTTAGGGTACTATGTAAGGCTTTGGGGTTCCCTTTCACAAGGTGGTCTTCCGGACGGCTGCTGCCGAGGAGCTCCCTTCGATAACCCTGCGGTGTATCGTCGTAGGGTCCTTATTTGGGCAGTAGGGGCATTGGGATTTAGGGTTGATAAAGGTGTCGGGTTTAGGGCTTAAAGGTTTATAAAGGTTCAGGATTTAGGGTTTATAAAACTTTAGGGTTTGAAGGTTTAGGGTTTAGGGTTTTAGGGTTTAGTAAGGGCTTATAAAGGTTTAGGGTTTAGGGTTTGAAGGTTTAGGGCTTATAGGGTCTCGATGGGGAATCTTGTTGCGTTTTAGGCTTGCGTTTGGTGGCTTTAGGGTCTTGCAGGGGCTCAAGTTCAGGGCTTGAGGGCTTTGGGCTTTGTGTCAAGTTTGGTACGGTTGCGGAGTGCACGCTTAGGGTTTCAGGTTTTGGCGATCCTCGAAGGCTTTTGTCGGGCTTAAGCATTCCCTTGGGCAGGGAGTGCTGCAAGGGATGTAGCAGAGTCTTGACAGCGTCCCATGGATTACTTCAGGGCTTTTGGGGGGGGTCTATAGGGAGTAAGGTTGAGCCCTAAACCCTGTTTCTGTCTTCACATGGTATGGGGAATGTCTGGAACTTCTGTATTTCGGCTCTGCCTAGTGATTTCAAGGTCGGGGGGTGTGTGCCTCCGCGGCGCTGCTCTCCCTTGCAACTCCCTGCAAAGTGTAACCCTAAACCCTAAACCCCTAAACCCCAACAACCCTAAACCCCTAACCCCTCCGTACAGTAGCCAGCCCGCCTCGCTGGCAGGATTTAAGGTTCAAGTTCTAGGCTTTTCAGGGTCTCAAACTCGGAGTCTCCAACCTTACAAGACTTTAGGGTTTTTAGGGTGTAGGGGTTAGGGTTTAAGGGGTTTAGGGTTTAGGGCCTAGGGTTTAAGGGGTTTAGGGTTTAGGGTTATAAGACTCTTAGCCCTAAGCCCTAAACCCTAAGCCCTAGTTAGCACAAGAAAAGCTTTACGAGCACTTTGAGGTAGACTCAGGCGCCGGTGCGATCCCTTTTGCTGCGCACCTGCGGCGCCTTGGTACTCCCCATAAGCCCCTGTTTGGGGTCAGAGCAAACCACACAACTCCAAATCCTAACCCCCAAACCCTTTCAAACCAAACTTAACGCCTAAGCCACCCTAAACCACTCCAAACCACCCTAAACCCGACTTTTCGTTTTAAACTAAACCCTAAATTCTCCGAGTTGGAACGCTGGGCTCCCAAGCTTACCGCTCGGGGTTTCAGGAAGCGCTGCGGAGGATGGCAGCAGCGGAGCCCACCGCCCTGGTAGCTCGGCAGAAGCCAGAGACTCCCGAAATCCCTTAATTAAGGAATACCTGTGACCCCAAACCCTACAAAATAGCAGATTATGACCCCTTAATTAGAGGGTAGAACCCCTAAAACGGTAGGTTTTTGGATTCCCAGGTATACCTTAAGTTATAAGAGGAGCCCGAATAAGGATTTAAGGTATAGTCCTTAATTAAGGGAAAATGGAGTCTCTGGGAGGCAGGGTCCCATCGCCTTAATGTAGGGGCCTTTCATAATTGGAAGTGTTGGCCTTTTTTTTTCTGGATTAGTTGGTTTAGGGGTTTAGGGTTTAGGGGTTCAGGGGTTTAGGGTTTATAGGGTTTAGGGGTTGAGTCGTCTTAATGTAGGGGCCTTTAATCATCAGAATTGGGTCTTGGGCTCCTTTCTCTAGCACTACAAACATTAGAAGTGGGTGTTGGGGGGTCCTTTTTTCTAAACATCATAGCAAGGATCCCCAAAATAGTGTTGGTAAGTATTTAGGTCTTCTCGTCTTACCGGAAGGATCAGGGGCTTTTTAGAGCGAATTACTTGATTACCCAGATTTTTTAAAGGGCTCCCCACTGTAACTCTTCTAGAAAAAATAAATATACAGATATATATATATATATATATCTGTTGTGGTGGAAATTATAGAATCCCCCATTAGAGTCCTACCGTCTCGGATCAGGGGCTTCTGTTGCTAGTTTGAATGGGGGGGGGACCAGGTAGGGAGATTCTTACGAGTGACTCGAAACTCTATAGTACCGGAATGGCCACGGGCAGTTATACTCTATACAAGGGTCCAAGTACCCGAAGAGGAAGGTTGCGGGCAGCCACATCGGTTCGGTGTACATCCCTAGGAGGCTTTACACCCGATTCTTTGGAACCTTGGAGGCTCTGTCTATTTTCACGCCCTTACAGGGCTCGTGAGGATGGCACGAAGACGATAAGCCCTAAACCCTTAACAAGGCTCGAGGCAAGAAAAGGACCTAACTACTGTTGGAAAGCTCATGGAGACGATAAGACCTGCTCTCTGTAGGGGTTAGATGGAGCCGCTCATGGTGTTATAATTGTTGAAGTTCTTCAGCACATTCTACGCCTTCTCACGCTGATATGTATTGGGTGCCTATGAAGCAACTCTCTCTCTCTCTATATATATATGTATATTATTTTTTGATTTTCAACAGGAGCCAGCTGCTGCTATACTCACATGCGACCAAGTAATGCTACCAGCACCGCATGCCAAGGCAGAACGGGCGACAAAACCCTATAGCAACCCTAGAACAAACCGTTGAAAACCCAGTAACCCTAAACCCTAACCCTACCTGAGACCCACCCCCTGAACCTCAAGGGCAATTCTAATCCCCACCCGCCAAAAAAATGAAAAAAAGAAAAGAAAAAAAAATATATATATAAGTCGGAAGGTCGGCGCAGGCACGGTCCTTTCCGTGGACCAGGCGAAAAGAGCTCCTCGGGCTTTTCAGAGAGGGAACCTTTTTGGGGGGCCTTAGGGTTTCGGGAAGCCTCTTGGGATGTGGAGTTTAGGGAGCCCTTTTTGGGGTTTAGGGTGTAGGGGTTCAGGGTTTGGAGTTCAGGGGTTTACGGGTTTACGGTTTTAGGGTTTAGGGGTTTGGGGTTTAGGGGTTAGGGACCCTGAAACCCTGAAGCCCTAGAATCCTGAACCCTAAACCCTAAAACCCTGAACCCTAAACCCCTAAACCCTAAAACCCTGAACCCCTAGTACCCTGAACACCCTAAACCCTAAAACCCTGAACCCTGTAATTGTCCCAAAGGGTCCATGTACCCAAATAAGATATACTTTGGCCTTGATGTAGTCCCTATATAGATACTTCAGGGCCAATGTATATACTATTTAGGGACATGGACCCTCAGGGTAAACCCTAAAACCCTGAATCCTAAACCCCTAAACCCCTAAATCCCTGAATCCTAATTCCCTAAACCCCTAAATCCCTGAATCCTGATTCCCTAAACCCCTAAAGCCCTGAATCCTAACCCCCTAAAGCCTAAAACCCTGAATCCTAAACCCCTAAAGCCTAAAACCCTGAATCCTACACCCCTAAACCCCTAAAACCCTGAATCCTAAGCCCCTAAGCCCTAAAAACCCTAAAACCCTGTAATTATACAGCGTTCGGGTTCTCGGTGCGGTTCCCGGGCCCCCCTTAAAAGCCGAGGCCGTGAGTGCAGGTGCCCAGTTCATCGTGTCGCCCGGGCTGAACCCAGAGGCCAGAGGATGATGAGGGGTTTACGGTTTAGGGTTTGGGGTTTTAGGGTTTTAGGGTGTAGGGGTTTATAGGTTTTAGGGTTTTTGGGTTTGGGGTTTATAGGTTTATATAGGTTGCAGGGTTTATGGTTTAGGGTTTAGGGTTGAGTTTAGAGCTGAGGGTTGAGCTTTGACATTGATGAAGGTTCAGGGTATCGAGTTTGGCTTTGAAAGACGCTTGAGGGTAAGCCTACCACACACCGTCAAACTAAGTTCATTGCCCGAAAACCCGATAGTACAACCTGGAACCCCCCCCCCCCTAATTACGACTCTAGAAGAACCTTATCCGACCCTTGAAGGAACCTAAGCCGAGAAACCCCAAACTCTAGGACATTTTCAGGTGGGTAGTTACCGTTATGGGAGCCTTATAGAAGGTCTATATACTTTATAGAAGCCTTACAGATACCCTAAACTCCCCACCTGTAGTTTCCGTTGAACAAGAGCCCAAAACCCTAAACCCTAAACACTAAACCCCTAAACCTCTAAACCCTAAACCCCTAAACCCCAAATCCAAACCCTCAACCCCTCAACCCCTAAACCCTAAACACCTAAACCCCTCAACCTTAAACCCTAAACCCCGAAGCCCTAAACCCCTAAACCCCTCAACCCTAAACCCCTAAACCCCTCAACCCTAAACCCCGAAACCCCTCAACCCTAAACACCTAAACTCCTCAACCGTAAACCCTAAACGCCTAAGCCCTATGAAAGGCCCCAAGAGCTCCACGGGATGGGAATTTCGGGGCCTCGTGCTGCCTTGCCTCGAAACCTAAAATCCGTAAGACCCTGAAGCGCATTTAGGGGTTTTGGGGGTTTAGGGTCTAAGCGTTTAGGGTTTAGGGGTTTAGGGGTTTAGGGGTTTAGGGGTTTAGGGGTTCAGGGGTTTAGGGGTTAGGGGTTTAGGGTTTAGGGGTTTAGGGGTTTACGGTTTAGGTGTTTAGGGTTTAGGCGTTTAGGCGTTTAGGGTTTAGGGGTTGAGGGGTTGAGGGTTTACGGGTTTAGGGGTTGTTTAGGGTTTAGGCGTTTGGGGTTTAGGGGTTGAGGGTTTGGATTTAGGGGTTTAGGGGTTTAGGCGTTTAGGGTTTAGGCGTTTAGGGGTTTAGGGTTTAGGCGTTTAGGGGTTAGGGGT
>CAJNJA010012743.1:0-12973 GCA_905231915.1 Symbiodinium necroappetens | reverse complement strand
GGAAAGGTTGTGTCCTGACCGAAAAAGTAGGTTTCCGGATGGCCAACAGCATCAAGCAATTTCTATTTATTTCTTGCTTGAGGGTTTAGGGTTGAGGGTTTATTGAGGGTTTACGGTTGAGGGTTTAGGGTTGTTTGAGCTTGCTTCGTGTGATCCTTGAACTGTTTGGGCACACAGCAGGGTTTAGGGTTTAGGCGTTGGGGACGGGGCGGGAGGGGGAGTTTCGTGCAGGAGTTACTGCTCATCCATGCGGATTTTGCGATGGACTGGGGCTATGCCAACCAGAGATCACTAGGCCGCTGTCAGTTTGGCCTGGTTCCAAACCCTAAACCCTAACTGGTTTATTATGATTTCATCCTCAAGCGGAATAGTAGTGTAGAGGGCAGACCAGATCGCCCGGAAGTTGTGAGTTTCAGGGTTTTCGAGGTTAGTTTCGGTGCTGAGTTTCGGCGTGAAGTTTCGGAACATGGTCCTGCCAGAATCGGATTCAAACTGCCCACATCACCCGCCCCCCCCCGGGAAAATGATAAACTTGCGTCCCGAAACTGACTCCCGCTGCGCCGAAACTGAGCGCCGAAACTCATGTAGGAACCTGATAAAGAAACCCTGCCCAAGTAACCCCAATATATTTGGATTCATATTATAAGAACCCTAATCAAACCCGGGTTTCTTAATCAGGTTCCTATGTTATCCTCCCGTGATCCGAAATCCCCGGCAGCCGATCCGAAACTAGAACCCCGAAACTATGGGCACCCGAAGAACGCTCCTGTTATGGTTTTTAAAATAAGATTCTTACAGGGCTTCCTAGTACTTCATAGTGGCTTTCACAGGGATTTATACTTGTTGAACCGTTATCCTTCAGGATTTTTGGAGGGTTTCGTGTGGAATTTATAGGCTTACGAATTTTGGAGCTCACGCGGTTCAGGGTTAAGGGTTTGATTTAGGGTTAGGGCGCTCCGAGTTTATGGCATTAAATCACGTGTGACTTGGGTGCATGTGTTGTGTTGGGGATTTTTCGGTTGGGTGTTGGAAAGACTGGAAGACTTACCCGCTGCGGTAATCCTAAGGGTCCATGTGCCTCAATAGAGTTCCTTGAAGGAGTCTTATAAGGTCTATATAAGGGTTCCTTTACGGGTTCTATGGGGTTTAGGGTTTAAGGGTCCATGTACCCAAATGATATATACTTAGGCCCCGAAGTACCTGCATAGGGACGACTTAGAGGCCCAAGTATATACTATATCGCTCGAGACAGGAGATCGGAGCTATCTTGAGCCTTGTGGTAGTCGTTTGTGTACATGGACCCTTTAGGGCAAGCAGAAAGTCGGTGTTGTGTGCTGTGTGCTGGGCTGGCGCCGGATGACTAGGGCCATGGCCCAAAGGATCATGCCCCAGACTGCACCTTACATCCTGAGCCCTATGCCGCCTAAACCCTACATAAATCTGTGTTAAATGATTCCGAAAAGTCCTTGTTACCTTCTTATGGCTTTTTGTAGTTATGTCAGTCTGTGAAAATGCAGGTTTGTCAGAGTGCAGGCAAGCCCTAAAGGCTATAAATCTCCAGGTCCGCACTACACCATCTTCTACTCACCGGATTTCGTGCAGCAGTCGGTCAATGTGGCGTTATGCGCGAAAACACATGGCTCCATGCCGCAAGTAGGAAGGTGCAAGTAGGTTTAGGGTTGAGGATTTGGAGCATAACCCGCACGCTCAATTACTCTCTAACCACAAATACCCGCTATCAAGGGCTACAAGACCTCCATTAATTGAAAGCAAGAAGTTTATGAACAACGTACCCAAAGACCCTATTCTAAGCTTTAAGGCCCCTATATTGGGGTTTGAGGTGTAGCAAACTGAGGTTGTTGTACCCTAAAACCCCTTGCTAATTATTATGGCTTCAAGAAAGACCCCTAAATCCTAAACCGAGACCTCTAAACAAGAACAGAATCAAAAGCAACCCCAACTCCACAGCCCTAAACCCGCCCTGACCCGGAGAGCCCAATACCGTACCGTTTATTGTCCAATGTGACTTGAGTTACAAGGGGCTTAACAGTATGTTTCGAGGTCTGATTTAAGAGTTTGTGAAAAATCTCCTGTCTTTAGGACTTTGACTTAGGGAAGCCGCTGCTAGGGACAATACTTGCTTGTGCTTGTGTAGGAATCGCTTTACCACTTGCTTGTTTAGGGTCCTTGCCAAATGCGCTTCACCGAAGACGTCTTGAGTTCAAAGCTGAAAAGTGGCTAGTTGCCCGCACTGTTGACTACTGAAGCTGGCATACGTCTCAAAAGAGTTTGTACACCCTAAACTCCTATAAACCCTAAACCCTGTAAAAGCTAGAAGCCCTATACTGCTTAATAATAGAGAGATGCGAGACCCGCTCGGCCATGAACCCCAAGTCCTCAAACCTCCGCCTTCGCAAACCTGGACCCTACCTGTAGCCGACAATACCCACCTTTTTGGGGTTCCTTGTGCTGAGAACTATATTACATACATATATATATATATAGAGGGTTTAGGGTTTAGGGAGGTCTTTTGGGCCGCAGTTACAGCCTGAGCTTAGCAAAAATCTGAGGTTGGATGGGCATTGGCTGGCTGGACCCTAACCGGGCAGGCGGTCCACTCATGCAGGACACTGACATGGTAGCTCCTCGTCCGGACAGGCGATTCAAGGTTGTTTAGAGTTTAGGGCCTAGGGTTTGGGGTTAGCACATATGTATGTAGGACAGAGCCCAAGGTTACCGCAATATCATACACCGAAGCCTGATAAATTATTTAATCGTTGAAGCCCCTACACTATTTTGTGTTAGCTCTCTGCCACCTGTCCCAAAGTGAAGGATGGGCCCTTTTGCTGGTATATAAGTGTGGTTGGAAGCGTGTGGGCCAGGGTTCCAGAGACCAAGACCCTGCACTTGAAGGTGCTCAGAGATTTAAGCCTTACTTCTGGGCTTAACTTAACGGAGAGCCCAGCGTCGCGTAATGAAGAAATATGGTTCCTTGCAGCATTAGTTCTCCTAAGCTCCTCAAACTATTACGATAGTGTTAAAGACCCCTAAATTATAGTACTCAGCACCCAGTACTATAATATTAACGTGTATTCTCCATAATTAACGGGCATTTGGTCCACTGTATACGCCTTAACCGCTAAACCCTAGACCCTGTAGAACCCCAAACCCCCGAAACCTTTCAGCCCCAAGCCCTAAACTCCTAAACCCCTAAACCCCCAAACCCTTGAACCCCAAACCCTAAACTCCTGAACCCCTAAACCGTAAAGGTTACCATTGCCAGAGCAGCCTGCCAACTCCCAAGACTACTATAGTGGCCTTAATAATCCCCTCCTTGATAGAAGTGTAGGGATTCAGGGGTTCAGGGGTTAGCCTTTTCGAGGAAACTAAACCCGAAACCCTAACCGGTACACCCGAAACCCCAAACCGTAAACCCTGAACCGTGAATCGTTTAGGGAGTAGGGTTTAATGGCTTGGAGCTTGATGCTTGCTTTAAATTCCCCATACAATTTTTGAGCCCTGAAACCCTCCAGCATCAAAAGCCCCTAACACCCCTAAGTTGGAAAAGCCCTAACAACTAAGCACTAGTAGAGAAGCCTGAATAAATAGCCATCGTATATCTTGATAGGTTCAAACAATAACTGTCCGAAGCTATTCTTGAAAGCCTACCCTAAAGTTGCTGGACCCTTGTAGTGAGATCCCAAACCCTAGCCCCCAAAGCCGAAACCCTCCTGCAGAAAGCTCAAGACCTTCTCGGGAGCTTTCGGTAATTTTTTATTCGATTTTCGGCAGCTGTGTACTCTGAGGTGGCTTTCGTGAAAGATGGCCAGGCCAGGTGGTGGGGTGGTAGATGTCGGAGTTCATTCGGGGCCCCTGTAACGGGACCTCTTACGGGGTTTTAGGGTTTAGGGATTTGGGGCTTAGTGTTTCGGGCTTTAGGGTCTTAGGGTTTAGGGTTTTAGGTTTTGGGGTTCTAGGAGTTGTGGCTCAAGCTTTAGGGTTTAGATCAACAACAGGTGGGTTGATGAAAAGAGGAGTTGCTCAATCTTCGGGTCTGCAACTGCTACTCGACTTCCTCAGCGCAGGTTGATACTAAGGCTGGGACCACTTTGACTCCTTTCCGGGGTCCTTTCCATTGGCTATGAATTAAAGCACCACATTGAAATGCGATCAGAACTGCATCATATGTAGTCTCACCTTAAAACCTCAGAAGCCCTCATAGCCTCGTCAAGATTTCACTCATCGTCCACCCCACGTGCACCCCACTCCTATGCTCAGTTATGATGCCACAATTATCGGGTGTGAGTCTTAGCCGGTATAGTATTTGACCCTCAGGTAGGCCCTTAACGCTGAGTGATCCATAGAACCTATGAAGCCATGACCGGATCTTCGTCGAATCCACAACAGATAGTTTTCTTCCAAGACCCCCAACTACCCTCTAATATACCTTACATACCCACTACTAAGGACCATAAGAAGGACCCTAAGGGCTCCGTTACAGGGCGGATCCGGGTTCATAGAAAAGATATATATCAACAGAAGCCCCAGACCGACCCGAACCCCTCAAACCCCGAAGCCTGCAGGAATTGCATCAGAAGCCTGACCGTTCTCTTATAGAGCCCTAATAATAGCAAGCCTTGTGGAGGCCTCATAGTAACATGTAGAGAGGTCGTATGAAACCTTTCAAGGACCAGTGCAAAAGTCGATTGACAAAAGCCCTGAACTTGAGCCCTAAACCCAAACCCTATAAGCCCTGAACAAGCCCTCATCCCTGAACCCTAAACCCTATAAGCGCTAAACAAAACCTTATCCCTAAACACTAAACCCTATAAGCCCTAAACAAACACCCTTATCCCTAAGCACAAAACCCTACAAACCCTAAACAAACCCTTATCCCTAAACCCTAAGCCTTAAACCTTTACAGATCTCTACATCAACGGAATCTGGGCCTCTGGAGGCCGGTGTCCAAGATCGCTTTGCTCGCTGGATCGCGGCTTGCTGCAACAGAAGAAGGGATTTGGGGTTTAGGGGTTTAGGGGTTCAGGGTTTAGGGGTTTAGGGGTTTAGGGTTTAGGGTTTAGGGGTTTAGGGTTTAGGGTTTGGGGTAATTTGGGAAGTTTTCCAAATTAGGGTCCCTTTTAGGGTCCTTTGTATGAGGGTGCCGTACTATATTGGGGACCTAAAAAGGGGACCCTAATTTAGAGAACCACCCACTAAGAGGTTCCTATAATAAGGGTACCTCTACGAGATTTTTTGGGGTGTAGGGTTTGGGCCCAGTCATAGTGTATCTATAATACGGGGCCGGTTATTTGGTTTGAAGGGTTCATTCAACAGGTCTTGTGCATCTTTGTAAACTGCTTTATGAGGGCATTATCTATTATTCGGGTATTTTAGTGACAATTAGTGTGTGAACAAGATGGTGCTAGGATTTTCTGCTGGTTCGATACGGCTTTGCAACTTGCAGGATCTTTGCTGCAATGTCCCTTGCAGAACCCTGCTTTATTTAACCAGCATGGCTGCTGTAGAGATCTAACCATATCCGTGATGTCGGTGAGTCTTTTTGGTGCCGAAGGACTGTCGTTGAGTGCATATTCCTGTGAAGAGAACATTTCCTCTGCAGTGACTCTTTTGACCCACATTTTGGTGCAAAATGCCTCAATCTTTCATTACCCTCTAAACGGGTTTTGCACGAACAAGAGCTACCCTGATCGCTGCCTTGACCCTACAAGACCTACTTTTTAAGGCTGTATACACGCCCACCACACATGCCAACCATGAAGTTTGGTTATTTGGCACAGGAGCCCTGCTGCCGAAACGTAGTAGTTTACAATTCAGAAACTGTTTCACCCAGTAACCACTCGTTCGGGAACTAGAGCCCGAGGGTACGGGCGCATCCCCCAAACAACCCTACCCCTAAACCCTCAAACCCTAAACCCCCAAATCCTAGACCCCTAAACCTAAACCCTAAACCTTGCGTCTCATGCCCAAGACCAGAAGATAGAGAACCACCCTGAACGCTCAGGAAGAGCCGCTGAAGGACGAGCTGCTGGTGGGGCAGCGCTCCGACGATGCGGGGCACCTCGTAGAATCTTCTGGGTCCATTGATGTAGGGTTTAGGATCTAGGGTTTTGGGTTTAGGACTGAGGGCTGGGGGTTTAGGGTTTTGGGGGTAGAACTGAGGGCTTGGGGGTTTGAGGGTTTCGGAGGTATCAGGGTTTTGGGTTTAGCACTTTTAGAACTTAGGGCTGGAGGTTAGGGCTTAGGGTTTAGGGTTTCGGTTCATGTAAGGGTCCTGTTACCCTATCATTACTGGGTCCTTGAGGGGTCTAGGGCCCTAACTATAAGGGGTCCTTGGAATCACAGGCTTCGGGATGCTACACGGTTTAGGGTTTGGGGTTTAGGGTCCATCCATACTATTCTTGGAATTCGGCTTCAAAAAGCCTTAAAGCTTGGAAGAGTTCTAACAAGGGTTGTGGCATGTAGGTGGAGTTTCGGGCTTAGGGCTTATAGTTTCGAATTCTACCTAGACCCTAAAGAATCCACCTTTTTAAGGACTTCTATAGAGAAAGCATATTAAGGGGTAGGTTTTGTAGGTATAGCGTTCAGGATTCAGGTTCGCGGGGTTCGGGTTTCCGTAAGCCAGGGTTTTGGTTCGGGTGTGTTTCAGGTAAGGCCTATAAGTATATACTTCCCCCCCCCCCCAAAGGGTCCTAAGTACTTACATGGGGGGGGGGGATTCTTGCCCAAACCATACGAGCAATTCCTAGTATAGAAACCCTACATTCTATTAAAACAGGTACGTACTTAGGATCCTTTGGGTCCGGGTACATGGACCCTTAAGGTTAAGCCTGATCCCGAATCGCTACGCGCGACACCTGCCAAAGTCCTGGTCCCCACCCAACAAAACCCACTTGCTATCCCAGAAACCCCTTGGGACCACAATTGAAAAATGCGTGTAACCTCAGAGTCCATGTGCTCCTGTGGTATAAACGCTGGCCTCAAAGATACTCTGAATAGGTGCTTTGTGGCCAAGGAATCCACTCAATGGTGTGAACGATCTCCAGCTCATCCCAGGACTTTTGTCTTGACTTTGTTCGGTATGCTTGTTATCTTTGTTGTCGTTTCTAACTTCCTTCATGCTCCGGAGCTGCGTGGTTGGTCGATGATTGCTTGGGTTTTTGATTGAAGATTACTATATAGTAGTAGCCATAAAGTTGGAACATTACAATCCTGATGCCCTTAAGGTAATGCCCTAAACAGTAAACCCCTAAAGCCTGAACCCTAACCACTAAATCCCAAACCGAAACCCCAAACCTTATAAACCCTTGTAGATTCCTACTGTACAGATCCCCGTGAAGGAACACCCAAAAACTCTCAACCCTAAATCCTAAGCCCTAAGCCCTAAACTTAAAGAGCCCGCTGGGCTGCAGGAGCCTTGGGCACACCTGGGCGCGAATGGTGCCCGGACGATGCCGCCTGGAGAAATAGGGGGTTTAGGGGGCTTAGGGGTTTAGGGTTTACCTAAACCCCCAAAAGTAAGTAAAGTAATGGCCCAAGACCCATCATAAAAGGCTATGATTTTATACACTTTTGGGGTCCAGGTAGGGTTTATAAGGTTTAGGGCATCAGTGATCTTTTGGGTTTAGGGGTTAGTTAGGGTTTAGCATAGTTTTGGGCTTGGGCTGAGGGATTGCATTCTGGATTTAAGGCTTTGGGTTCAGGGTTTAGGATAGGTCTGTTCAGCTTACCCCAAGAAATTTGCATGCTGAGGTGAGGGTTGCGCATGCACGAAGTACCAGGAACTTGTGTGAGTGGATACATCATACCCTACCTCTAACCCCGTGAACCTGCAGCCCTTATCATCCAAACGAAATCCAATAGAGGGGCCTGAGTAGCTGGGACTACTAACTAGTATTCCTCCGTAGTCCCTATATGGGTAGTTCTCTACATTAGGACCCCTCTTTGGGTCCCCAAGACAGTGCGGCACCCGTATAAAGAAAGACACTAAAAGAGACCCTAATTTAGAGAACGACCCATATAGATACACTAAGTATAACTTCCTTCTCCAAGACCCAGCCTTCGAAGCTTTTGCGTTCTCAGTTGAGGAGTAGCCTGCAAGTTTAACCGTTGGTTTTTGTGGCTTATTGGGCAAGTAAGAAGATGACTCTCCGGTTTTCCAGGAAACCTTAAACCCGAAACCGGTTCTTTGTACTTAGATCCTGGGGGGCAATAAATCC
Source organism: Symbiodinium necroappetens (assembly GCA_905231915.1). Taxonomy (NCBI): domain Eukaryota; class Dinophyceae; order Suessiales; family Symbiodiniaceae; genus Symbiodinium; species Symbiodinium necroappetens. Next base: position 4,736 of record CAJNJA010012743.1, on the reverse strand, counting down.
CAAAACCCTCATTCAGGCCCGCCCCCCAACAAAGTTAGGGCTCAAGGCTAGGCTAGCTTTAAAGGCCGGAGACGGCCCGAAGGCCCTCATATTGCCGGTTTAGGGTCAGTTTTTTGTGGATTTGTAGGTGGGGGGAGTAAAGTTGGACCCTGAAGCCTAAACCCTAAACCCCTAACCCTAACCCCTAAACCCTAAACCCCTAAACCCCAAACCCCTAAACCCTAGACCCTAAACCGTTGGGTCAGCTGCCAAGCCTTCCACCGAGGCTTGCAGCCCGGGCTTCACTCTGGTGCCTCCGGGCTGTGAGGGTTTGGAATTTACGATTCGGGGCTTAGAGATTTGGCCCCTAAGCCATATACACCCTCAACCCCTAACCCCTAAACCCTAACCCCCTAATCAACTAAACCCCGAAACCCCTAAACCCTAAACCCCTAAACCCTAAGCCACTAAACCCCTAAACCCCCAAAACCCTAAACACTAAACCCCTAAATCCTAAACCCCTAAACCCCTTTCCGTGGTTTTGTGTATGGGTGTTTCGGTCTATGATGGTTTGAATGGCAGAAGGTCGCAAGTTGGAAACCCAATAGCCTCAGTCCTTAAGACGAATGTATAGCGCATCCCAGCACTTATTGTCCTTAATCCGGTTACCATATTTTTGGGGTTTACTACATGGGCCTCTTAATCCGGTTTCCAACCTTTTTGAGGTTTACTATATGGGCCTGTGTTGGCAGAAATCTGCGCATCAACAGAGATCCGTCTGTCCAACGTCAGCACTCGGAGCTCTTCCACCTGATGAGCGCCTGCATCAAGTCTATCTGTCTCTTTAAGGCTCCATGTACCTATATAGTATAAGCCTTAAAGTTTTTGTAGATAGGAACCTAGAGAAAAACCCCTAAACCCTCAACCCTTTGAGGCTATGGATTGCCTGTTTTTAGGCTCATGGGCCCTTAAAAAGGTGCTCAGTGAAAATCGGAACTTTGAGTCCCAAATCCTAAACCCGATGCATCCCAAAACCCATCCGAAAACTCATAAAACTCAAAGGTTCAGGGTTTGGGCTTTAGGCAAAGCCCTAAAGAGCCCGAAACCTTACCCCTTCTATCAGTCCCAGACCAGGTTTTAGGAGTTGAGCAAGAAGATTTAGCCCAGTCCAAGTGCTGGAGCCTAGATGCTATGCTCAACAATCCTGTATCGGGGTTTCATACCTTGCTTTTTGGTATGGCGGGTCGGGGTTGCCTGCTTTTGATGTCAACGGCCGTCGGGATTAAAAGGACTTGCGGCTGATTTGCGATTTAACAATTTGTTTTTGCCTGGTTTGACGGGGAGCTGTTTTCGGGCTTTCTGTAATCAAGGCTTGGCAAGGCTGCGAAGGTTGAGCTGTCACAGTCCCTTGATTGGCAAACACTCGGCCTTTCAAACGTCTACGCCAGTTCCTCGTGACAACTGTTACTGCAAGCCCGGCCCGGATGTACCTGACCTGTACGAAACTTCGACATCGATCTTTAAATCCCACTAGAAAGCGCTCCATAAAGCTAATGTCACGTTAAACCCGAAACCCTAACCCCAAGGATGCGGTTAAGGCATGCAGTAAGTCGTACTGGGCCGTTTCCCGATGTTTTCTATTTGAGGTTTGGCCGGATTTCCAACCCTGCTCGACTAGTCCAGAGAGTCACCTGGGGTTTGGGGTTTGGGGTTTAGGGTTTTAGTAGGGTCCAGTAGGGTGTATAGGGTTTAGGATCTAGGGTTAGGGTTCGTCTATTCTTGGGCGGGGGGCATCCACTTCAGACTGAACAAGCCCTTGAAGGTCCACGTACCGGAATAGCATCTGCTGTGGCCCTAAGGTTGTTGTTGTAAGGCCAAAACCCTAAGGCTCTAAGGACTCATATTTTGAGGCTGTTGGGCCCAAATACCGTACTAGAAAAGGCTTTTGGGCTATTTTGAGCCTTAGGGAAAGTGTAGACTGTAGGAGTACATGGACGCTTAGGGACGAGGAGGACGGGAATTCCTTTACATGGCTTTCCCTAACCCTAGGGCTCAAAATAGCCCAAAAGCCTTCTGTAGTATGGTATTTGGGCCAAAAAGCCTGAAAAATATGAGTCCTTAGAGGTTTAGGGTAAAGCCTTGTCCTGTAAGTGCAGCAGCCAGGTGCAGTTCCGACGGCCCTTTGCAACGGACGACCTCTCCGACATTACGCTTCCTGCTACTTGCTCCACCATGGGTAAATTGCTGTTTCTGTCTGTGTGTGTGTGCGTGTTCCAGATTAACGTCCCCTTTGAGATACTTAGCGCAGAGGCCTGAATAAAGCCTTGAACCCTAAACCCTAAAACCCTGAACCCTGAACACTAAACCCTAAACCCTAAAGCCCCAAAAACCCCAAAGCGATATTCTCCTAAAGGTTAACCTTCTTAAGCAAAAAGCCCCAAGCCTTGCCCCCGGGTGTTTAAGGCCCGGCTGTGGTCGTAGCCCAACATGCCTCAGGCCCACATGGATTTCCCTAACCCTCCCTGCCGAAATTGTCATACAACCTACATACAGCCCTCCTGCAAGCTTCGAAAAGCCGTTGAAAAGCCGTTGTCCTTGTAGAATGGAGCTCTTACAGCAGCCGAGTGGAACTCTCGTTATTCGAGCACTTCCGACACTGAGTGTCCACACTTGGAGAGGGCCAAAGTCCTCACACAGCGTAGTCACTTGGGCAAGAATCCTGAATCCTATCCTATACCTTCAGGTTTTTTAGGGCTTAGGGCTTTTTTTATGGGGAACCTTTGAATAACCACAGTGGGTAAACCCTAGACCCTAAACCCCCATAGTGGGTACTCATAGACCCTGTGGGGAGCAGGTTCGCAGCGCCAAGATTGGCCTGATCCATGCCTTCGCCCGGAAAGATCCCTTCGAGACGTAAAGTTGGTCGCACCCAGAGGGAGCCCGATAGGGGGTTTAGGGTTTAGAGTTTAGGGTTTAGATGTTGGGTAGGGTTGGGAAGGATTTTTCAGGTTTTGTTTCTTTCAGGGTTTAGGGTTCAGGGTCTGGGGTTCAGGGTTTAGGGTTCAGTGGTTATGGTTTAGGGTCCTGGACTGGCTCTACAGGGGCTGCATCTTTCTAGTTCTTCATCTCTACAAGCCTAGACCTACGAGCGGTCTAGGGCCTAGGGCTTGTCTAGTGCTCAGGGATTTTGGGGTTTTGGGTTTATGGTTCAGACACCATACTTGAAGGTTCATAGGTAGTTGCAAGTCCGGTCATATGTCCTGATGTGGCAACGTATCATTGGCTATACCAAGGGGGTAGCGACAAGAAATAGCAATACAGGGCATCCATGTCTCGTAATTGGAACGAACAGGACTTCAACTCCCTTGTGAATACTGTGTCAGGGCGAAAGTTCGTCGCATCCGCAAGTTCTATGGTACGTATACTTAAACACCCCGTTCCTCCCTAGACTTCTCCAAGAGCTGAAGTCGTGGGGCCCGGAGGTTGCAAAACTCTCTAAACGTTATGATCCCGAACCCTCCAGGCAACTACTATATAGGGCCCTAGGGGCTCTAGTACTCTCTATAGTAGGTACCTGGAGGGCCAGGGGATGGTTTAGGGTAGGGTTTGGGGTTTAGGGTTTAGGGTGCTAATTTCTCCGCTGGCCAGGACACCTAAAATGCACTTGCTTGTACTCCGTGTCCTCCACCGACAAAAGACATTAAGCTACGATGAACCTTTCATCCCGGTGATGTATCAACTGGAAGGCACGCCTGGTGCCAGAACCACGGTATTTCCAGCCCCAATAGCGCATATGAGTCCCACACCCTCAACAGCCCTACACTCAACTCCTGCAGCCATAAGACATTAATTGACCTTTACCCATAGGCTCCATAGTAGCTCCTTTTGGGCTTTACCTTTATAGGATCCTAACCACCAGAAGGAACTATGATGGAACCTGTGGGTATATAATTAACCTTCAAACTTTTTCAACCCCCAAGACCACGATGCCCTACATTCAAGGTACTTGGAGCAGCACTTCTCAACGTCTACGGGCTATGTGGACCTGCCTTGGAATTTAGAATGTGCCGTGGCGAGTATCCCTAGGGGTCCATGTACTCAATCCTTTAACCCAACACTTGCTCTTCATACTTTTGGGGTCGTGATAGACCTTTTAAGCTCCATAAGCCTTTCATAAGCTCTACTAAGCCCTAAACCCTAAACCCTATAAGTCTCATTAAACCCTACGAACCCCAAGCGCTAAACCCTTTCCCAATTTTTTGGCCCGGCGTTTTTGTTGGTTAGCATTCACCCTTTCTGCTAATGGTCAATCTATAATTTAACAGAGGATCAGAAGCCTAAACCCGCAACCCCAAAACCTTTTAGGGCCTGTTAGGGTGGCCTTCAAGACTTTCGTACTACTGCAGTACTATTGCACGACTACTGAACTACTGCTGTACTACTACCCCTTGTTGGTTTTGGATATCAGCTAAACTCCTACTGCTGCCTACTGCTGTACTACTACTTCTTCGACTACTACTACTACTACTACTACTACTACCTACTACTACTACTACTACTACTACTACCTACCTACCACTACTACTACTACCACTACTACTACTACTACTACTACTACTACTACCTACTACTACTACTACCTACTACTACTACTACTACTACTACTACTACTACTACTACTACTACTACTGCTACTACTACTACTACTACTACTACCACTACTACTACTACTACTACTACTACTACTACTACCACTA